>CABHPQ010164531.1:0-43628 GCA_902168405.1 Peromyscus aztecus | reverse complement strand
ACAGACACAGAGACAGACACAGATACACACAGCAAACACACACACACACACACACACACACACACACACACACACACACACACGGCACCTGAGCTTGTTGACTAAACAGATGAACAGCAAACTCAGACAGTATCCGATTCCCAGTGACTTTAGGTAAATAGTTACAGGAAGGAGAAGGAGAGGATGGACAACAGAAAACCTTCCATTCAACTGTTTCTCCAGGGTCAGTGGAGCAAGGATACAAAGTGGAAGCCGGTTGCAGGTACTCCTAGGGTTCTCGCACTTAGCTTTGAGGTAATAAGGCTTCCTTTCAAAGCAGAGTAGGACACTGTGAAAACACTACGTGTTTGATGTGGAAGTCTCTTTTGACATCAGTTTAAAAGGGGGACGATTTTTGTTATTCAAACAGGGAAATGGTTTTAGATTTCTTTGAACATTTTTAGAATTTAAAAGAATTTCCTATGCATGAATAAAATCAGGTTTCTATCAAAAGGCTTTTGAGCAAAACTCTATACTTCTCTCCATAAAACAAAACAAATATTTTTCAGAGTAATATTCTCTTACACAAAAGATTCTCACAAATCATTAAATCATTCTGTGTGAGGGAAATAAAATTCAAAATTATTCAGTAAAATATTTTTCTTTCATTTTTTATTGCAACTGTGAATAAAAAGCATTAAAGAGGATGGATGGCTATACAGATGAAAGTCAGCCTGCCAAACATAAAGAAAAGAAAATCTTTTAATGTTTTGGTCACAAACTTTGACAATGATAAATCACTTTTCAACAGCTGCAGACAGCTGTTAAAGTCTGGAGCCTGCAATGCTTAATTGGGGAAGTGTGTTAAAAGTTAAGGGGCCAGCATCCTGTTAGGTTATGTGAAGCTGTTTCTCAGCAGACTCATAATAGTGCATTCCAAAGTTTAGGAAAGAACATGTTCCTTTTTGCACACAATGTACACATAGAAGTACACATATGCCCCTACACATGCACACCTACAGATATACGTCTTAAACAAGCAGAAGGGTAGAATTCAGACAGTCTAACTCACTCTTGGCACTAAGATTCCGGCACCTTTTAGCTCATATATTTGAACCGGTAGCTCCTGTGTGTCTCATTTTGGCCTTTATCCACCCAAATGAAGTTACCCAAGTTTATGTCGTTTAATGGTGATTCCCAGCCCTGTCCAAGTCAGAAGAAGAAAAAAATGTAGAAATGTTCATTTTAGGTTGATTTAGTTGCTTTGTTTTTGCTCTGGCAATGTGTGGGCAGTGGAAATGTTCTGCTATGTTTAGGGATTTCTTGGTTCCAAATCTGCCTTCATTGAGATATTTCAAAGTAGTCCTCAGCCATATCGTTCAAGACTAAGAATTGCTGACATGGTGTTCTTCTTGAGCAGCCTTTGTTGAACGTGCACCCCACCCCACCCTCAGTGTGTTCTTCAGCAGCATGTTCCTCTACAGAGGGGTGTGTTTGTATTCGGCTGGGCTCTGCAAGCACCGGGATGATGGTTCTATTGGACTTTTGCCCTGGGTTTTGAGTGCGTGAAGTTAAACATCGTATTTCTGTGTGAGGAGGGACATTTCTCATTGAGTATCTGTCAAGAGGTCATTTCTCCTCTGTAAACCTCTTGACATTCAGGAAAGGGAGTAGTTCTGTTTCACACTTCACCACAAAGGTGATGTCTGGGAATTGGTTTCGGAGTAATTTGCTGTTATACAATACATCATTTTTATTGGTAATAAGGCAGATGTCACCAACAGTAGAGCTTGTCCAAGGCTGGCTCTGTAATTTCTTTTTAGACATTATGCTCCCAATCAGGCAGAAAATTGTCGTCAGTGATGGCAGATTGAAAGATCAGGTTGCAGCATCCAAGGACTGTTTATGACTTTTCCAGCTATGCACAGAGTGGGTGGTGGAAAGCAGTCTCCCACTTAAGATGCATCTGGAAATACTGTTCCTGTTTGCTAGTGGGCACAGTGTTGGGAGAAAAGTACCTTAACATCAGGTCCATAAAGTGTGTATTTTGTGAGGAGCATGGGTTGGGATCTCAGACAGAAAAACAACAGAATTTATCTGTAAGAGGTCTTCATACAAATTTTCTCTCTGAATCATTTCAGTCTAGATAGACAGATGGTCTTAAGTTAGGGCTCTTTACTGCTAATTTTAATTAGAGACAGGATTCTTGTTTTCTTCATTCGTACACTGCAGGTCCCTCTTAATGTGCTGAAAAAATGACCACAATATGGTTTGTGCTGCAGAACTTGAAAATGGCTCCAACTCCCTTCAAATTTGAAAGAAGTCGGTGTTGATCTGTTATAAGCTTTAAACTTTGGTCATCTACAAATGCTATGGGATTTTTATACCACTCCTTAAATACTGAAGAGCTGTGGAGAGGGATGATGAATTTCTCATGTTTGTCACAGGAAGGGGGAAAGTGTTCTCATGAATGTATGCCAAGCCATACATTTTTCTGGTTGCCTTATTATCTACAGGGTGAATATGTCTTTGTAAAGCTAATGTTAACTAACTGCTATAGAGAGAGTCACCTGAGCATGACAGACCTGACAAAATGGAAAGTTTTTTTCCTTCACATCACAGTCCAAGGTGGGCCATTCCTAGCCAGGTGATTTTAACCCCAACTGGTGGCACAAGACTCAAGTTGTATATTAGTCCCGCGCCCACATTATTACCAATCTGTGGTTCTCAGAGTAGCCTTAGGTGATGATAACCATTGAAAAGGGGAGGGAAAGGTAGAGTTTGGGATACACAATTCATCCACCCATGCCTTTGGACAGAGCCCAGATACACAGATGCTCTACAGGCAAAGAATGCTGGGACACATACTACCTGTCTGGGCAGCTAGTTCTCAGCAACATCATGCCATGATGGAAAATTTCATGCCCCATAGGACCTTTCTGTGGACAGCTAGTCATTTTAATTAAGTCTCTTCACTTCTTCCTTTCTCTCCACCCAGTACTTTTATTTGTTTTAAGGATCACAAAGTTGGACAAGACTTCTGGCAAATAATGTGAAAAAGAAAAATTGAAAAGAAAATTTTTATTTTTAGCAGCTTGCTAGAAGTTTCCAAGAACTAGTTCTTTGGCTTCTTTGGCTTCTAAAGGAGTCAACTTTTTAGTGACTGAAGGTTGGATACTGAAATGAGCTCATATAATGACTGTGACCAGGCACCTCTGTGGTCCTCCGCACTATGATCCAGCAGCGAGGCTGAGAGATCACAGCTAGCCTCGAGGTCCTCTTTAGTGTTCAAAACACCTGGCACAGAGTACATGCCAAGCCGGTCTTTAGATGGTTATCTGTATCTGTGCGGAAGATAGAGTAAGTGTGGGACTGAGAACCAGACCTTAGTTCCCGATAGGTCTGCTTCCAAGAACGGAGCGTATGAAATTAATTAAGAGAGTTCTTAAACATAATCATGTAAAAAAAATCGAAGTGTGTGACAATCTGAATTTAGAAGTTACCACGAATATCCATTCATGTTAGGAGGTTCCAACAACAAGGAGGAAAACTGCAGAAGTAAAAGCCATGCATCTTAATTCCACAGATGACATGGTTAGTAAGGCAAAAATAATGGAAGGGTAACAATTAGAAAGATATTTTTAAGTGGTAAACTGTCCAGCAGGAGTTATAAGATGTCCAACATATAATAAAGCATTTAAATCTTAAAGACACTATTTACACAACATAAAAGCAAACAATTCAAGAAGCTGAAATATAACTACAGCAGAAAGAGGAAAGGATGCCATTGAGTGTAAAGTGCCCGGTGTGGAAGAGGGTACGAGGTAAGAATGAGGAAATGAAAAGCCATGCAAAGAAAATAGAAGATATCAGTGCTTCTGGCACCCCACGTTGGGTGCCATTTGTAGCTAGTTTTCCTGGTCCTGCCTGGCCCAGGTCAGGACAACTCTCTCTCACCCACCAGACCTGCAGCTGCTCGGACCCAACCAAGTAAACACACAGAGACTTATATTTCTTATAAACTGTATGGCCATGGCAGGTTTTTGTTATCTAGTTCTTCTATCTTAAATCAATCCATTTCTATTAATCTGTAAGTTGCCACGTGGCTTGTGGCTTACCGGTATCTTAACATCTTCTCATGGTGGTGGCTGGCAGCATCTCTCTGCCTCAGCCTTCCACTTCCCAGAATTCTCTCTCCTTGTCCTGCCTATACTTCCTGCCTGGCTACTGGCCAATCAGTATTTTATTTATTAACCAATCAGAGCAACACATTTAACATACAGAACATCCCACAGCAAGGAAAAGATATTTAAAATGCCATAAAAACACGAACAGAGGCTGGTGAGATGGCTCAGTGTATAAAGGCAACTGCCAGCAACAGAACAATCTGGATTCAATCCCTGAGCTTCACAGGGTAGGAAGAGAACCAGTTTCCAGAAGGTGTGCAACTTCCCCATGCTTGACATGATGTGTGTGCCCCTGACACCCCTATATACATATAAATAAACATATAAATAAATAAATAAAATACATTTACTTAGTCACACTTTAAAATACAAACATAAGGTAAATATTAAAAAAAAAAACAAGCAGAAACTACTTTATGTTGAAAATAACTTGACCAAATCTAGGTGACCCACGTCTTTGGGAAATTTTCGATAGAGGCAGAGAAGTATCAGTATTGTATAACTTGTAATGAAAGAAAAATACCTTTCAGAACAAGACAAGTAGAAGGGGTAAAACATGCAACCAACTTGCGTTCACAAACACTGAGGGTCTGCAATAACCACGGACAAATCTAGCTGTGTTTGTATCTGCTTGCAAAATGAAAAGCCAGCACAGAAGGTTGCTGAGGCAAAAGGGTGGTCAGTCCTGGCCAGTCTGAGCTACATAATGTGGTCTATGTCTCAAAAAGCAGAAAGCAAAACAAAGCAGTGCCACTAAAATAATGATAGTGGTGGCAGCAGAAAAGGCACCATCAAGAATGTTCGTGGGTACTTCATTTGGTATGCTCATGAGGAAGAGCACAAAAGGACTGTCACGCCTTCTTTGGTATGTCCTTGGCAACAAATCAAAAACAAGTGACCTGTGCTGCTTTCTGGGGGACCACAAACTTCTATCCATGCTGATTATCATCTTCTGTCTGAAACACCATGACTGAAAGGGATTTGAGTTTCAGATACATTTTAAAGTATTTATACCTACATGATGAGACATCTTGGGAATGAGACTCTAGTCTAAAAATGAAATTCATTTGTGTTACATACAACTTTGTACATCACCAGAAATCATTGCATACAATATTTTCAGTGTGCGTGATTTCTACTTTAACATCTTGCATGGAGTCAGGTACAGGTCTACTTATGACCTCCTGAAGGTGTCTAAGATTTTAGACTTTCAGATTAGGGATGCTCAACCAGGATTTGACTTCTTGGCTGCTTGCTTTCCTCATAGCCCTTACCTGGACTGTAAACTTAAAGTTTGTTTGGTGTGATGATGTGGTTAGTGTCTATCTTTCCCACTAGAGTGAGTGCAGAGAAAGGACTTTTTCTTGGCTTTTCATTGTGTTTTCAGACTCAAACTTGGTCTCTGGTATGTAATAGACTCCTAACAATTTGTGAATGTGATTATGTGTGGACATCAAGCATCTTTCTGTATTGCCTTGAGACAATGAGTCTCACTAAATTGGAAGCTTGCCATTTGGGCTAGCCTGGCTGGCCAGCGAGCTCTCAGAATCTGCATGTCTTTTTCCTCAGTGCTGGGGTTTCAGATGCACATAGCCACGCTAAGCTTTCACATGGTAGGTGCTGGGGATTTGAACTCAAGTCTTCATGCTCACATAACAAATGCTCCTACCCACTGAGCCACCTCTTGAGCCCCCTAAGAAATACTTTTTAGCAAAAGAGTGATGTGAGGGTTTGAAGAATCTCTTACTTCCTCTTTTAGACCCTCCTTGTCTCTGAAATCCCGAATTCAGGTGTCTTTCCAGGGGGAGCATTCCTCGATTTGCCAGATTAGGTCAAATCTGCCTTTATATGTTCTCTTGGCCCATGTTCTTTTAGTGCCCTTGTCCAAGTTTCAGCTTTGTATTTGTTTTTGGATTTATTCACTTACCCTTTCTTCCTGCAGGAGTCTATAAGCTGTAGGAGTGTAATTCATATTACTGTTTGCACTTGACTGAGTGACCTTAAATAATGAAGTTAATCAAGATGTACATGATTCAAAAAGTAGTCTGAAGGAACAAATGAATGAATATATGGATTAAAAGTAGTCTTTTAAAATTGGTATGGTAGCCCAGGCAGTGGTGGCATACATCTTTAATTCCAGCACTAGGGAGCCTGAGGCAGGTGGATCTCTGTGAGTTGGAGGCCAGCCTGGTCTACAGAGCTAATTCCGGGACAGCCAAAGCTGTCTTAAAAAAAATGGTATGGTAATGAAAAAATTACAAATAACAAAATGAAAACAATATATAAAAATAATCTTCCTAGCCATGAGTTAAGTAAAGATGACCAGAAGATTGGCAACAGTTTAAAGCCCGATGCCAGCTGTGTGTTCCTACTGTAACCCCAGAACCTTGGAAGGAGGTAGAGTTCTATGAATTCTATGCTTGTTGGGGCAACATGGAGAGACCCTGTCTCAACAAAATTAAAAAGAAAGAGAGAAAACAAGAAAAAGAGATCCCATTCTGAGACTCCCAAAGATTTGTTAGATCAGTGGCCCAAATATTCTGAAATCATTAAAGACTTAAAGCACATTTGGAAGGAATGTGAGTCAGAAAAGGAAATCAGGGCTTGAAGATAAATTGGTGAGGAAAATGCTCAGCAGACCAATGTAACTGAACTTCAAAAACGGGAACAGGCAGCGGCACTCTTCATATTCGCAGAAACCTTCTACTCTGAGAGGCTCAGGGAGTAGAGGCTCCGAGAGGGGGTGCCAAGCCCCCCACCAGGAGAGTCATGACAAGGAGAGAAGCAGTGCTGGGTCTTCCATTCCCGTGAGGAGAAGTGTTTGAAGCTGAGCGTTTCCAGCCGTGGCCTGGCGTTGTGCACTGTGTCCTTGTGGAAAATCTATGCAGGCAGATCTTTTTACCACGGCAGAATGACACAAGGAAGTCAAGAGGGCACTTGTAGGAGAAAGGCATTGTGCTTCTGCCAGCACCTTCGCCCCTCAAAACTGAATAACAAAGGAAACTGGACAGTAAGAGTGTTGTCAGTGGAAATCTCCCGTTCATTAGCTGTGGATTTTCTCTGCACTCAAGCCGGTGATTTGCTTACCCGATAAAGCATCACCAGTAACTGCAAGCTAAAGGAGAAATAATTTTCCAGAATATGAATGGTAATGCAACGCTATTAGTTCACGGCATCCGATGGGGACTTCTGTTTTTCATTTGGGTTAAGGAGTTATAAATCAAATATCTAACAGAAAGTTCATACTATAAAACTAGAAACAGACTACAGCTGATGGTAAGTTCCCGAGAGGGAAAATTTTCAGGTTGAATGTTGTAGTAAAGTGCCTGAGGAGTGAGGAAGCTGCTACTTTTTATCCTGAAATCTACAGTTATCTGGTGAGCTGGCTGATGATGAAATGTGGAATTGCTACTTGATGAGCTGGCTCGCTTTATTCATTCAGCATTGACAGGTGTCAACGGAGAGTCAGCTGTTGAGGGTGCCACCTCATTGGTTGGGTGCCACAAGAAGGTCCAACAGGAAACTTACTTTCACAAGGTCCATAAACTCATCTTTTATTGATCTACAAAACTAGACTTGGCAAACTTTTGTCAATATTTATTGCATCCTAATATAATCAGCCCTTGGGACAGAATACGACTTAGCCAGGGTGAATGGCATTTGCTCACACAACATAATCATATAGGAGACTCATATAGAAGACTCATCTCCAATATGAAGCTACAGCCCTTTATGAGAAGCATAAAATTCATGTTTATATCAGGAGGTTTATGACAAATGGTTCGGATACTATTTGGCATATAGGAGAATCTCATAAATATTGTTAGGAAATGTTTATATTCCTTATCTTAAACATGATAAGAAATATCAAAAACCTGTGTTTTCTAGACTTGTGTGACCATATGTGTTTGCTCAGTTTTATTAGCATACCAGGTATCTATATGTATGTCTGTATATATACAGAATTATATTATACACATCACAAAATCTACTGATAAAGAAGTTAAATGAAGACAATAAAATAAGTATAATAGACCTCACAATAACCCCCATATCTCAATGAATCAAAGAAGACATACCATCTGGTCATTTTATAATGGTTCCTTCTGGGCAATATTTCTCCAATGTAGAATAGCATAGAATTGTTTTAAGGCCAAGAAGTAACTGATTTTTTTAAGATCATATAAATTGTATCAATATCTCAATCAATGTAAGTCTCCGTCACCGAGTACTGTTTGCTTCTAAGTTTTCTGTCTTTCAAAGCTGTAGTAATTCACACACAGTACTGAGACATGAACTAAAACATGATTTGGAATCCAGTCAACTGCTCCCACCTCCATTTGCTCTGAAATAGGAGGCAGTGTACCTGAACAAACACAAGCACTGAGTTTGAAATGCTGTTAGGTGCTGGGGTCAAAAGATCTACTCCTCGGGACCTCACTGTGCTATGGGAAAGAGGCATTTGAGTAGATAGGACAGGAGCTTGTCCTGGTACAGTGAGCTTCCCCCTTCAAAAAGAAGGAATTCCAGAAGTTGGGAAAATTCCAAAAGGTCATGCCATGAGCTGACAGCAAGGACCTTCAAGGGATTTTGCAAGGATTTTTTCATCTATTATTGACAAGTAACACATCCTTTGTACTTGATTTACTGAATAACATCCTATCAACCTGTCTGCCTTTTATTGTGGGTAAAAGTTTTGAATTTATTTTTCTACTAGAAGGATCCCTGTGTCTTAGATGGAATGGTAACAATCAGTTTAAAAGTTGTCTGGCAAAAAAATTAATAAATAAAAATGAAAATAAATATCAAGAATTTGTCTCTCTGGTTTCTAAGATACATTAGGACAATACAGGAAAAGCCAAGTAGGAACGAGTGTTAAAAGAGCGATCAGCTCATCTTTTTGACACTGAGATTTGCATAGCAGAGATCTTCCTTGGAGTCAGTGGGAATTTATTTTCAGAAATCGATAAATAGCTCTTATTATCAGGGGCTTAAAAGCATCAAGCCCTAGAGCCGATGGTGTGGCCACAACAGTACTGAAATAAGATTGTGCTCATGTTAGCATTAAAGGCAGTATTTCATTTAGGTGGCTTGTAATTGGAAAGTACATTTGGTAATTTCCTCCTTTGGGGGAAAATAAAATGCTCTTGTACAAAATTATCAAAGTTGCTTTTTATGCTCTAATTGAGGAATAGGGTGATAAGATGACCTTCAAAGAAACAGAATTCTTGATCCTCTTGTTTAAATGGCAGGGATATCTTGGGGGTTCTACATGTAGATGTCATGTTAGATCCTGCTAGGAACAGGCTGTTCACTTCAAGCCCTCTGACTGCCACCCCCACATTCCTCTCTCAAACAACCCCAAGTGCCTTTTCATTCAACACCTCTCTTTTGTCTAAAACTGTCTAGACAGACCATGTGTGGTTTTTGTGGTGGTGGGTTCCAGATCACTTTTTTTTTCATCATTGCTAAGCCTGCATTAACTGGCTATATGCTAGATCTTACTAACAAGATGAACAATTTCTAGTGTGGGTCTGTTTCTTTTGATGTTCGGTCGTCTGTTATCTGTGGTACCTGAACATTCTGAGTGTCATGTGAGTGAGATATGTTTGGTTTCTGAGAGCTCCCTTGCTGTGTGACTGTGCCTTCACCAACCATTCCAACGAGCTCACAGCAAGTTTCTGCTACCAGGTTCACAGTGGAAGCTGGAAGCCTCCTTGCTATCCTGTTTCCTTCCACCTGAAATGACCTTGTTTTCAACAAGAGCATCTCAGCAAGTTGTGTTCACAAAGAGAGCAGCAAAGATTCCTTCAGCTCAGCTGTCAGCAGATATTGCAGGTGACCCTATAAACTCCCTGGCAATCTGAACCTACTCCCGGGCCCTGTCAGCTGGCAAGTGAAGAAACACATTCCAGGGCTTAGAAGTGGTTCTGCTCTGTTTGTCTTGTTGGTGTTCATGTGTGTTGGTTGCATAGGTGTTAGTGTGCTTTGGTGTGTGAGTTAGTGTATATGTACTAGTGTCTCTAGTGTGTTTATTGGTGTGTGTATTATTAGTATGTGCTGTGTGTGTTGCTGTGTGTTACTATATGTAGTACTCTCCTTAGTGTGTGTGCTGATGTGTGTTAGTGTATGTGTATTAGTATGCATGTTGGTGTGTACTGGTGCATGTTGTGGTGTATATGTGCTAGTGTTAGTTTTGTATTCATCAATTCATCATACTATACGTGTTGCTGTGTGTTCTGATTTCTCTAGTCATGTGTTTACATTAGCATGAGTGTTACTCTGTATGCTGGGGGCGTGTTAGCACATGTGCTTGTATTCATTGGCATGTATTGGCATTTGCATATATTCTAATTCATGTGTTTTATGTGTGTGTCTATGTTAGTGCATAAGTCAGTGTATATATGTGTGTCTGTGTCACAAAAACGGGGGCCAGGATAAACTGACAAGTAGAAATGGGGATTTTTTTTCTCTTTTCCTTTTTTATAAAAGTAATCTTTTTAATTGATTCTTTAGGAATTTTATATCATGAACCCCAAGCCTACTCATTTGCTAGTCCCTCTGTTTCTGCCCTTTAAAAAGAAATAATAAAAATAAAATTAAAAATATAAATAAGAGTGTTAATTACAAAAAAGGAGATCTTAATGAACATAATAACAAAAGAAAATCCTGTCCTGTGCTCCACCCTACCCCATAAAGGTGCCGGCTAAATCTCCAAGGACCTGGACAAAGAAGAGACTGGGGAAAGAGCAGCACATTGAGGGAGAGGCTAGGAGAACAGTAAGGAGAGAGCAGGACCTCAATAGGAAGAGGAAGGAGAGAAAGGAAGAGGGAGAGAAGAGACAAAGGAAGGAAGGGAGACAGGAAGGGAGACAGGGAAGCACTGGATGTGCTTCCTGGATGCTGAGGAGACAGCGAGGCAGCAGAACCCGCTGGGACCAGCTCCGTTGCCCCACAGGAACCATCACCACAGAGTGCAAGTGAGGAATAATGATAGAAAGGTCAAGTTCAACCACACAGGCTGAAATCCATCTCACCTTGGGTCTGCTCCCCTCTTTTTTTGAGGACCAATAATAGTCAAACTGATGAAGGGCAGTGTGTAGACCAAGACCCTTGAAAGCTTCTAAGCTGTGTGGCGATTCGTAGGAGTTGACAACATCCTCCTGTCCGCACAGCATCCCCAGAAAGAACAAGGGAGCTGGCTGCCCCCGGGATTAATTATGTATGGGCGGGTGGCAGAGCCAGAGAGGGGAAGAGCATCATAACCTTCCTATGTATTGAATGTCACTGTAGCTGTGCGGTAGCTTGTCTGCTTTCCAACTGAGATTGCATAGAAGGCATTTTTCTCGTGAAACATGCTGGTGAAGATCTTAGCCATGAGTTCATCTCTGTGGCAAGTCTGTGTCATAGTCTCACCTTGCAAAATAAAAAAATCACATTTAAAGATAAGTGAGACCTAAAAAAAAAGAAATAAGGAGTGTGTTTGCAAGGGTGAATATTCACTCCAAACATGGAAAGTGGCTTAGAGTTAAGTTGCAAGTTGAGTAATTAACGCGCCCAAATGTGGAAGAATTTTCGAGAGTCAAAACAAAATACAAAGGCCTCAGAAGCATGCTGTCCCCTCAGACTCTCCCCTTCCTTCGGCTCGGCCCCCACGTCCATCATCTCTCCTCAGTGGTCACTAACTGGCTATTTGTCTGTTTCCACACTGCTGCATCACAAAACAGCAGCCCACTTGCCTTGAAAAGATAATATCTCACACATATGGGCCTGCCTTTGATCTCTGTGGTCGAGCTAGGGGTCAGAGGCCCTCCTTCTCCAGATCCTCACTTCAAATGATTCCTTTCATTTATTGAGAGACCAAACACTAAGAGGGCAAAGAGGGAAAAATAAAAGCCATGATTTAATAGCAGTTGATGTGTTCAGCCTATTTGGGGTTGGGTTTTATTCTCTCCGGGTCACATCTAATCGTCATTCCTCACTGGTCCCCTGTCCTGCTGTCCTACCATTTGTTTGTTTTGCAGCCCTCAGACAAATTGACACTCCAAGAGATCTTCTCCCCTGCACCTCCTCACAGGCCATCTTGCCTTTCCAAAAGGTAACACTAAAGACTTAGTTCACTGTCTCCTACGGGCAACGTGGATGTCAAAAGCATCGTGTCATGGCAAGTGCTCACCAATTTAGTTGTGAGGCACGGACATGGGCGGAAAGGACTTTTGTAACACTGTTCTCCTTTGTGAATTAATAAAAGGACATTTCTAACCTAAGGTGAGGCTTCGGATTTTAAAATGCAAATTTTGATGTAAAATACAATGAATGGTCTGGCCAGGCCGTTTGCGTCTCCGAAGCCTCACAGTGTTAAACCCCACTGTGTAATCACAGGAACATCCACAAGAACTGAGGCTGTTGTGTGCACTGGACTCTGGAAGGTGTGGCCACAGTGTGTCTATCAGATCATGCAAGCCCACCAGGCAGGTGTCGTTCTTCGTATTCAAATGGGAGGCAGTTAATCAGAGCCATACACATACACAGGAAAAGCTTGTTTGGTTCCTGTGGTAGTGGTGAGTCCCTTGGATGAATTTATTAAAAGATTTAGAAAATACCAGGAAATTCTCTCCCTGATTCCCAGCTCTTACAGTGCCAAAAGGTACCCTGTAGTGGAGAAAAGGCATCAACGGTCTTGCCCAGTTCTGAATCCGGCATTCTGTAATACTGACCTGCTAGATAAGATTCACCCAGCAGTGAATAGTGGCAAGACTATTAATAATCAGTCATTCTCGTGATTGGATTGAGGCCTGCTCCACGGAAGGAACCTCACACCTGGTGACTATAGACATGGTCAAAACCATGTCGAGGGAAGTCAGGCCCTTAGGGAAAACTGACTGCTGTTGTCTTGCTTAGTGGTCATATTGCCAAACTCTTTCCGAATGTTTATGCTTAGAGTCATAGATGTGTGCTTCTCCCAACCTTGGTCAGAGAAGCTTCTTATTGTAGTGGGGGAATGGTTAATACAGAGACTCCTAGCTATTGTAAGTGCTGAAAGTTAGCAATTGTGAGGAATCTGCCATAGAGGGGACATCTATATCAACCTGACCCATTCCAACACCAAGACCCAGGGAACGTGAAGGAAGAAGGAGCAGAAAACAATAGAGCCAAAGGGTGGAGAAGAATACTGGGAAATGCTGTATGCTGCACATGACATGGTCATTGTACACACGAGCTCACAGCAGCTGTTGTTACCCAAGCATGAACCGCACAAGATGAAGCGGTTTAAAATTTCCGCATGGATGGGGGAGTAGCTACCAAGACTCCTTTCCTGGGGCGAGTGGCTACCAAGACTCTGTCCTTGGCTGAGGAACAATTGGTAGTTGATGGCTACTGGGGGAAGGAGTCACTTTTCTTTATGTGTGTGTTGAGGTGGTGGTCACTTGTGGATTGCTGAAGCCCCAATAGATTATTCCATGCCATACACATATAAGCGTCACTAATTAGACTCCATGGATTTCTTAAAAAAGGTGAAATCAGGAAATGAAGTTTCAAGGAAGATGTGTTAGGGGATTCTGAAATGAATTGAAAGGGAGGTAGGGGTGGATATGATAAAGATACGTTATGTACATGCATGAAATTTCCAATGAATAAATGAAAAGTATCATTTTTAAAAAGAGATAGAATACTGTACTACACTGTAGAACTTAAAATGGAGGTGTTAAAAAGCTCAACTCAGTATCACAATGCTTCGATTATTGTAACTCTGCTACCTTACTTACTGAAAGTGGAGACAGCCTTGCCAGGATCTCTGCATCAAGACATATGAAGTTAAACACTGATTCTAGCTGTGTATTATGGGCAACTCTTGACATGGGCAGATAACAGAGTCTTGTACATATCCACTGAGATTTCCAGATTCTTCTGTCCCACAAAAGCAAATTTGGCACAGACATGTGGACAGTGGTAGAATCGGGGACAGTTTCTTAAGAAATTCATCCCAAGGAAGGAAGTGACATGGGACCAGAAGAATCGTCAAAAGCTCCCTGTCTGCTATTCCTATAGAACCGGGACCTTAGCAGGTCATTTGTATTGTACCTACTATTTTAGTGCACACATGTTGCCTTGGCAAGTATTTCCAGTCTATCTTTCTGATAACTGGTTTCTTTCAGATGCTGGTTTTGGCCTCCTTCTCTGTCCAGCTCTCCTGCCACACTCTGGACTCTGTGGACATGAAGACAATAGTTACCTCACAGGGATGCCATGAAGGCTATGTGAGATGACATGTTGGACCTTATTCAGTCCCTTCCTGTATGTATATACATATATATATATATATTTCCAACATACGTGTGCTTTATGTCTAACATACATACATGTTCTTTATGTCTAACATACATTCCAAGTACCTATACTTAACATTTGTATACGCCTCTTTATATATAGTCATGTATTGCTTAATTCATCTGCCTCCCCTTTTGGAGTCATCATCTTTTTGAGGTCACCAGCCCTCAGATGCTGGTGACCCAATCCAGGGCTTGCACTTTCTAGCAAGTGCTCTACTACTGTATTAGTTACTTATTGGTTGCTGTGATAAAACGTCATGGCCAAGGTAATCTATAAAAGAAAAACTTTATTTGGACTTTTGATTCGAGAGAAGTAAGAGTATCATGTTGGGGAGGCATGGACGAGGGCAGGCATGGCAGCTGGAACAGGAAGCTCACATCTTGAACCACAAACACAAATCAGAGCAAGATAGCTAGAAGTGGTATGAATCTTTTAACTCTCAAAGCCCACCTCAAGTAACACACTTCTTCCAGCAAGTCCACACCTCCTAAATCTCCCCCAAACATCACTACCAACTGGGGACCGAGTGTTCAAACATCTGATCTTATGGAGGATGTTGTCATTTAAACCACTGTAACCACTAAGTTAAATCCCTAGCATCACCCGTTGTTTAACGGTGTCTGGGTACATTCTGCATCATTAAGCAATTTGACCATGTTCAAACAACACAGAGTACACTAACAGAACCCTACATGTTATTTAAGCCACTTCCTTAAGATGATCTTTAATGAAAACCAGCAACACAGTCAACATAACCCATGGAAGGTTGATGCCTGAGTGACTTGGCATGATGCTCTACAGCAAATGTCTTCCTTGTAAGCAGAAAGAATCAAGCTAAAAGGATGATAAATGTACAAAAGTATATATGCCAGTCACAACCATCTACAATCAGTATCACGTATTCCACACTGTGCATAACTATAGGTACTATACATTTATGACTTGTAGGTTTATTCACACCAGCATGATGACAAACATGTGATTAATCTGTTGTGCTATGGTGTTAAGATGGCTACCATGACGCTAAACTATAAGCACATTACAGTTCCAGTATAGTCCAGTTCCATTGACTACACAGTCCATTACTGAACAAAATGTTGTTATGAAGTATAAAAATGGAACAACTTAGAGAATGACTCCCATGTCTCCCCAGGGGTACTTCTGTTGAGGGCCAGTTGTGGCTCATAGAGACACAGTAGCCATGTATCACAATAGTCAAGACTTCTACAACTCATGCAGGTATACACAGGCAGTAGAACTGTGGACTACCGTAGAGTGGCTAGCTTGTAGAGACGTGGCAACGAAGAACATAAAAACAAGATCTCTGAACATTGCATTGCCCACCATTGAAACAAAAATAAACAAACAACAAAAACTCATGGGAAGTCAGCCCCAACGAGAAGCTTTATATCTGTAACATGAGCTCTAAGACTGTGTATTGTGGGGAAAGTGGTGTTCAATTATTGTTGTTAATAAGAGGCAGAGACAATATTCACTGAGACTTCAGCATGGAGCCAGGTAGGCTTTGTTTGAATACTGGGTTGGCTACTTCCTGGCTAAGGCTCTGGACAATTTAACTCAGCTCTCAGTACTTCTATTACCCCAACAGATCCCCCAGTTAATATCTGGATGAAGAGTCCATGACCCACTGTGAACAGAGTACTTATTGAAAGTACTTCTGGCCAAAGGTCAAGGCTCTGTTGATGGCCACTCCAAAGACCAGCTGGTCCTCTGAGCAGACTCACCTCAGAGCCTGGAAGCTGCAGGTGATGTTTCCCAAAGTTTTCTCTCATGGTTCTTAGAATGTTCTAAAATTGATTCACACAAAACAGTGCAGAGTTGAGGAAGGCTACTTGATCGATCAACGTTTTCTAGTATGTTTTCTTTGTTGGATTCTGAGGCAGGGAGAGAAGGGAGAGGAGGGGAGCTGAGGTAAGGATACTAATACAAACTAGGGCCCGTTTTTGCTGCTGCTTCTCACACCATAGCCTCCTGAGTAAAAGTTGTATGATCTAAGAGGAGGAAAATGCAAGCAGGAAGATTCCTTGGAACCCTATCTGGCTGGGGGTCTGTATGATTACAGATGGCCTGTGGCTGACAAGGTGGCTTTATGGGAAAACATCCTTTCTGCCAAGCCTTATGAGTTTAATCCCTGAGACTCACATAGTAAAAGGAGAGGATCAGCTCCTGCCAATGCCTCGAGATCTACCCATGGCACATGTATGCACATGAACAAATACAAGAATAAATGCAATTTAAAAAATTACAGATGGTCAAAACATAGAAGATGAAATTTGGAATGCTGGCAGTAGAGTTCCTTTCCTTGAGTGTTTCAAATGCTCTAAAATTGATTGTGGGGGTAGCACAACTTTGCAAATAACCCCTGAATACAAAAACTACTGGACTACACACTTTGGATGGATGAATTATCTAATATATGGACTTAATACAATGTTAAAAATTAGAAGCTTGGTTGGAACTCACTGTGACTTTTCTTGGACACTTCCATGGATGTGTGAAAGTTAGATGGATTTTGAAAGATGAATTGGGACATGAAGGTAATATAGATAGAGGGAGGCTGTATTCTGCCTTCACAAGCATGTAGAACATGGGAACCAGTGAATTCCACTCAACAGTAGTGTGTAGCTTCCACATGCTAATCCGACAGCAGCTTCAGTTGACACGACTTTGGCAAGAATGCCATTGTGAGGGGAAAGTCTCCCTTCACTCTAAAGATGTGACTCTCAAGACTGGAAAACTCACTTGTGGAGCTGTGTATGTTAGCAGGGAAGCTTGAACCTTCAAGGCCAGCCTGGGCTACATGAAATCCTGGGAAAAGAAAGAATGGAAGGGGAAGAAAACAACAAGGATGACAAAACCTCCCTGGCTGTCGATTGAGCTTGGCACAGTGGCAGAAAGTACGAGAGTTTGAGGCCAAGCTGGGCTACACAATGACATCCGGTCTCCAAAAAACATAAACAAACAAAAAACAAAATAACACCAACAAAAAACCCTTACTTTTGGCACATTATAGCAGAAGGCAGTTGCAACATTAGCCTCAGTTTATAAGAGGGTTTCCTGGAGTTCTAGAAACCATCATCCATGGAAAAGAAGTGAATGGGTTGACCTGAGCCTGAACAGCAGGGTCCAAGGTAGCATGCGTCAGGAAAATGGTGGTTGCACCAGTTGAATTACATGTTCCATCCTCATTCCAAGCTGGAGATGCTTTGAAGAGGAGTTCAGGGTGCATATCAGGGAAGACCTCTGCTCTCCCTGACCTGGGAAGCAAGCACACACAGGAAGAATGCTGGCTTCTGTCTTATTTGGATCACCCTCCACACTGCCTTTCCATCCTGCCCAGTTGCCAGGGAGCTGTCTGTCTTATTTGTTGTGAAAGGGAGTGTTTTGTTGTCTTATTCAGAGTCCCAAGTCTCTACCATCGACTAATTTCCCTACGTCCAAGAGTTTAAGGTCCTACAAATCGAGAACTCTGAGCCACCTGCTAGTCGTTAAAACAATTACATGGTTAAGAGCTCACAAACAAAGAATTAATAACGGACCTGGGTTGTGTTACCTCCTGGTCCATATGTAGGAGGATGAATTACGTCCTTGTGTCACTTCGGAGCAGCGGCTCTGGAACAATGGCACACACAAAAGCAGAGTGAAAGAGGGGAGGATTCTTCCTGGCTCTTTCGTCTGGACACCTAATTCCCAGAACTGCTCACTGACAATAAGCTCTTTTTCCTGTTTGATGGACATAATTTACTTGAATAATTCTGCATGTGATGATTTTCATGTTTTTTTGGTTGTGTTTAAATTAATTTTAGTTAGTTAACTGACCCCTGCTTACTGAAAGTGTGACATTCTCAGCACTAGGCTGGCACAGGAAGGAGACAGAGCTCCCACCCTGCTGAGTCTCTGGCTATGGTCCTGCTGCATCACTGTTTTGCAAGGGATGATGTTTTACATGGACAGCTAACAATGTTGCCACGTCTGCTTTCTCGGTGCTGGTAAGCACGGTGGTACCAAGCATCATGTGTGCCATGCTTTAGAAACTGGAAGACATTTTGGTCCTGCCTGGCGAGTGTGTTCCTCTTGTGAGTTAGTGTCTCTGCTGTGACTAGTGTTGCATGACAAGCAATGATCCAGCTTCTACAGGAATCTTCAGACTGTTTTGTGATACTACAGTCACTGTGGTCCTTTAAATTAAAAAAAAAAAAAGCAGCTGGCCTTAGTAACTGAGGCCAGTCACCTTGGAAACAGAACGGACTGACTAGACCTCAGAATTAGTTCAAGTCCAGATGAAGAAACAGTGAGACCCTATCTCAAAATAGAAGTAAAGGAAGAAAAGGGATACAGCTCAGTAGAGTACTTACTGAGTTCAAAGACTGAAGGATCCTTGACTATCTGGTAATATATCAAAACATGGCATTACTTCTTTTCAGCATTCAATTGGGCTTACAATGTAAGAATACTTCTGGTAAAGTCAGTGTATTCCAACTAGTCCTTGAGAAATGCTCTGGTTGTGGAGCAAATGTAAACCTAGCTTTAGGGCCAGAAAACACGACAGTTAAATTCCAGGCACTACTGTTCTATAGATCAGAGAGTTAAAGATCTCTCAAAGGTTCAATTTCCTTGTGAATAAAATTGCACTATGATATTTGGACATACCACTTGGGGTGTTGTGAGCATCTCTTAGGCTAATTAATGTAAGTGTGGTACCCACCACAGGGTTCTGCAGCAGTGTGTATACTAGTAACTAGACAAGCAGCAACAGCCTGGTGCTGCACACTGATTCACTTAAACTAAACTTCTGTCATTTCTCAGTGAAGGGTAACTGTACTAGCTATTTCTGTTAATGAGATAGAATCAAAGGGCAACTCAGGAGGAGAAGGTTTACTTTGGCTTTCAGTTCCAGAGGCATAGACTCCGTTATGGTGGAGAAGCCATGGCAACAGGCAGGGATGGCAGGGAGGCAGACACAGGAAGCTGCATACAGGAATCAGGGATGGGGAAAGCCATCAGGCTATAAAACCTCAAAGCCCACCTCTCGTGGACATAGCTCCTCCACCAAGGCTCAGCCCCTAATGTCACCACTCCAAAGTCACCAACTGAAGACCAAGTGATCAACCACACAAGCACATAGGGGAATTTCTCATTCAGACCAGGACAGTACCCAACTGGCATGCTCCATGTCTAGTCTACATGACTGAAGAAAGATTAACAACGGGGAAGTTTGGGAGCATATTTGTGGATTTTTTAAAAGACTTAACTAACAGTAACACAACACTGTTTGGAAGTATACAAGCTGTGAGGTCAGAGCTGGGTAATGTTGAGTCTCACCTTGGCAGCTGATCTGAATGTGAACTGAGGTAATGCATGTCAAATGAAGCCCAGGCTAAATGCCAACCAAGGCCCCAATAGTTACCCTGCTGCTGGGGGCAGCTTAGGATACAAATACCAAGTAACTAAGAATAATATTAATTCTGCATTCAACACATCAGACTATACTTTAAATCTAAGATCATAAAAATCAATATGAGAAAAAGTCAAAAGATAATGTTAATTTATACAATAAAGCCAAATTTCATTTTGAACATATAAATACATTATGGTACATTTAATCAATCTATCAAGTCTTGTTAAACCCTTAAAATTTACCCGTGGCCATGGAAATAAAGCTTCAATGCCCATTTAATAACCTTAGCAGAATAAATCAGTTACTTCTATTTTAATCAAATTGAAACACATTAACTAATGAAATTGGTATAATAGCATTAAATAGCTCTTAAGATAATACAAGTTAAAAGTTACCTAATGTATAATTTTACATATCAAAGATAAAAATACATTCTAAAACTTGTTAGGAAAGTTTCAATACCGTCAATGTAAGAAGTTGGACTCTTTGAAAGTTCGATCCTGAGCCTGGGAGGCGTGGAGTGCTAACTACGGAGCTGAATCCGCAGCGTGCATTACTTGGCTTTCTTTCCTGCTGGATGCATGGAATGGAAGGATCCAGGCTGCTGCTGAGACCTAAGTGGCCTCAAGTGTATGTGGTAATGCAAGTTGCCATGAGTTCTAGAGAGCCTTCCTCTCCATGTCCAATACTAATCGAACTCAATAGGTTTGTGTGTGTGTGTGTGTGTGTGTGTGTGTGTGTGTGTGTGTGTGTGTAAAACAGAATAATTATAGAAGAAGAAGTAGTAAATTCAAGAGGAGATGGATAGGGAGACAAAGAGGAGTTAGAGGGGAAGAGGGAAGGGTGGAAATAGAGCAAATGCACTACACTAGTGAATTAAATCCTCAAACACAACCAAATAGTTCTGAAGCAAGTAAAAACACTGTACAAGACTTATTAGCACTTGCATTTAATGTAGATGCTTCTAAGTGCACAATGGCTCATGTCTGCAATTTCAGCATTAAGAGGCTGAGGCAGCAGGATTATTGTGAGTTCAAGGCTAGCCAGGGCTAAATAGTGAGCAGTTCTGGGCCAGTTTGAGTTACACAGCGAGAGCCTATCTCAGAAATAAAATAAAACAAAGCTGTATTAAAAGGTTGAAAAGAACACAGAAATACAGCATTCAAGAGGTTACTCTGAACCAACCCAGATGTGTAAGTTTTACCAACAGTTTTAACCCTCCAAGTAACTCACATTTTATACTTAGGAAACAATACCAGCTGATAACTAAAATTATTTTTTTTTAATAGCAAAGAGAAATCTGCAACTTTTTAAATCCTCAAAATATAATTCTAGGTCTCAGATTAATACTTTCTATTTGGGTGGCACCAAGAAATTCCAGCAATGAAGGAAATAGAAGGTTATGGACCCTTTTCCATTCCTCTGAAATTCTGCAACTCTGTAAACTGGGCTGTTGATATTTTTTGACAAGTTCATCTACATTAACAATAAGAAAAACTGAGATTTTCTTGGGGATATTTTTTTTCTCATACTAGCTGGCATTGAAAAAGTCAAATCGCTCCAGGTTAATCAGCCTCATCTGGAAGAGAGGAAGTTTACCCTGGTTTTCCAGCAGATTCTCTTTAATTTGGAAGGAACATTGACAGGTGGCCTCAACACTCAGGGCATTACAGACCACCTTGAAAGTCTCAGTCAGTGGCCTTTGAAGTCAGAATAATCAACAAGTCATCCGATACCCTTCAGACAGACTGGCCCTGTGTAGAAGGCCATCTCTCAGGTAGACTGATTGTCTACCATGGAGGGACAACTTGATACAGTTTGCTGAACAAATTCACAGACTTTAATGGGACTAGAACTGTGGAGAGAAATATCATTTTCAAATTGCTATTTTGGGCTCTTACTTTCCATAAAAAATATGAAGAGATTTTATCCAATCATCTACCTGTACAATGATACTTTTTTAATATTAAAAAGAAAAGTTAGTTTGTGGTTCTTGGGAAGATAGCTCCCAAGAGCTCCCTCCTCCACCTCCCTTTTGTAGGAAGTGGTAAATTATTTGATCAAATCATTTTGAGAGGCTAGAGGGAGAGAAGGTGGGCTTGAAGGGAGGATTGATCACAAAGACTAACACAAGAAAAGCCTGGGAAGTGAAGGAAGGTTTCCGTGTTTTGATCATGTGGCTGGATCTTGTTTTTTGTCTGAACTCATATCCTACACTCACGTCAGCCTTGGTGAATGGTAAGAAAAGCTAAGCTAGTTACCAGATGGGACTTCAGGCTCAAGACACAGATTTTTTTCCAGAGAGAGTATGGGGAATGCAGATTACAGGAATGGGGGATTCACACTGGAGGCCAGGCTGGAGATGGCCAAAGAGGAAAAGATGGGCCTAACACCTTGGCCCCTTTGGAGACACGAGAAAATAGAAGTCAGATGGAAAGGCAAGAGAAGGCAATAAGATTGAGATAGCCAGGAGACAAAGGCTGTAAGAGGTTGTGATCACACCAAAAAGCCTGTAGGTTCCATTCCTGCTTCTCTGTGGCAGTGATGAATTTTTAGACACCGGAAAAGATTTGCAAACAGCTTCATCCTTCCTATAGTAATTTCAAAATGATGGGCCACTTTCTCCTGCCACTTGTGTATAGAGGCGGGATATACATGTGTATGCATTAGGTGTCTTCATCAATCCCTCCCTCTTCACCCTACTTTGGACTAGACTAGCTGGCCAGCAAGCCTCAGGGATCCTCCTGTCTCCACCTCCCCAGTGCTTGGATTACAGGCTTGTGCAGTCATGCTCAGGTTTCTTATGTGGGTGCCAAGGATCTGGACTCAAATCCTCATACTATGCAGCAAGCATTTATCCTCTGAGCCACCTACCTCCCCTGCCGCTCTCCTGGCACTTTTGATGTTCCTATAATTGCCTTACTTGCCTCGACGACGACGCAACAGATTATCCATGAAAGCGTCAATCTAGTGCCCCCATGTGGGCTCAGGGAGGAATGGGACTCTTAAAATATTTAAGACGCAAAACCTGAGGTTGGTCCGGTTCTGTAAAAGTTATATGGGGGTACTGCTGTATCTGTCCACTTTTTTTTCCTCCCTGGAGTAGCCAGGGGTTAATCAAGTGTCACCTTGAATAAACAGTCATGGTTAATGCAAAAGCAGAAATATTAATGAGTTCAAGCAATGTTTGAATGGGTTCTACTTCCAGAGGTGTTCCGGTCCATTTCTGTCTTTCATTCATGCGTGATCTGCGCCTGTGCAAATTCTGGTTTCAGGAAAGGAGGAGTGGGAGGGGTCTGAGACTGTTCTAACTATTCCTAAGCTGTCACTTAACAAACGTCATTCATAAATCCATTGCCAGGCTATTGACCACTGACAGTGAAGCTATACAAACTAATTTGCAGCAGTGTTTGCCGTGGGAAGCTTGGGGACATAGAGGTTAAACATTAGCAAGTTCAAAGCCATTTTTTTCAAGAAAGGGCCCAAGAATTGATGAAATTTGACATATGTCATGCAATGTTTGCCAATTAAATGAAAAGCCTGCAGAGACGCACATAGAACTTTAATAGAGAAAATAGCACCTGCCGTAAGGAGCGCTGCAGAAATCTCTTGATTTCCATTATTTCTAATTGGACTTAAATGCCAAAATCCCTGGCCTCCAGACCGGGGATTCATTTCACAGCTGACATTTGTTCTTAGCTCAGTTGCTATTTTAGAATGATCACACAGAAAGAGAACTGTTTCAGGATTCTGCTCAGTTCTGTATGCTGTCCTTGATCTGTTGGTCTTTGCTTCTCTCCATGGCCGAGTGAAGTTCTTTCTCCACTCGGCTTTAGTGCCATTTGGCAAGGCAAAAATGTAATCAGGTGATTGTATCTTGTCCCTCTAAGCCATCCTGTGAGTGGGGAAGTGCTGTGGCAAAGCAAAGTGTGAATTTCCACACTCTGGAGCAGTCAATAAAGCAATAAATTACTTCATGTTTTCCGTCTTTAAATGGATACAAAATGGCTTCACCTTTGACTCCAGCAACGCTGTCCATTCTGTCAGCATTACTCCCACAGGCTGAGCACTTCCAGGTCTGCAGCTGATTTAAGGAAGCAAAAGTGATCAGGCAGGATGTGTCCAAGTGTCAGCCCACAAGACGACCACAGAGGCTGATGGCCAGAGAACTGGAATTTATACCACCTTCAAAGTGCTTATGTCTTGAGTTTGTGTGTTAGAGATGAGTAAATTTGCCGAGAGGCATTGTGTTGATAAAACAGAAAAGGTAGTATAGCCTGGATAAGCCAGCCTGCTGTCCCAGTGTCCCAGTGACCTGAGTAAGACAACTTTGAAAACAAAAGGATTTGTCTGGATCCAAGGTTTCAGTCCATCATTGCTTGGTCCCATTGCTTTGGCTTTGAGATGAGTTCAATCTTCGCATCAAGACAGAGAGGACAACATAATCAAAGCTGCTCACCTCATGATGGTATGAGCAAAGAAAGACAGAGAAGAAGAAGAGGAGGAAGAGAAGGAGGAGGAGGAAGGAGAGGAGGAGGAGGGGGAGGAGGAGGAGGGGGAGGAGGAGAAGGAGGAGGAGGAGAAGAAGAAAAGAAGGAAGGGAGAAAAAGAAAGAAAAAGAAAGAGAGAGAAAGAAAGAAGTTGGAGAAGGAAGCGGGGTGGGGGAATACACCTTTCAAAAGTACACAGCCAGCAATCACTTCCTCCAGTTAGGCCCCAGCTTCCACAGTACCTACCACCTCCCATGGGTCCACTCACTTATGGAGCCATCCATAAATGAATTTATTGATATTTCGATGCCTCATGACTCATTTTCCCAAAGCCACACTTCTGAACACTGCATTGAGGACCAAGATTTTACCTTGTGGGGTTTTTCAGAGAACTTTATGTTGAAACTATAACAATGGTTGATGTCTCAAATGTCATTTTATGTTGAATGAATGGCAAACATCTAAATAGACACTAAGTAATTCAATAAATTATCCTTGCCATTTGGCCTATCCAATATCTAATACGTGGAAATATACACAACAATAGACATAGATTTCTTCTTGGGTCTCAGGATCCATTGGCATTTACTATGGAAATAGCCTTGCAACAATGACTAGCTTAGATAAAGCACACTAGAAGGATGGAATCATCCTTAAAGTGATGGTCAGATCAGAATAGCAAGGAATGGGTCCAGATAGAATTTAGGAATTTGGCTGTAAATAGGAATTACGTGAAAAATGAGTTTCCCGTGTTGTGGAATACAGAAAAGGACCAGAAAGGCAAAGGTAGACACTGGTAGAAGGTGATGCTAAAAGGCCTGAACCTCATGCCTCTGGTGTCTCCCACATCGCTGTCTGGATGTGCTCTGGGTACCTGCCCTCCCCACTCCATCACTATGCATAGCTTTTATAAAAGTTTGTGTTTGACTAGTGAGAGAACTCTGCAGGTGGGGGCACTTATGGCAAATCCTGGTGACTTGGCTGGCAGAAGGAAAGAGCCAACTCCCGTAAGACGTTCTGATCTCTGTGAACACACTATGGCACATGCACACCCCACAACACACAAAGTGCCACAGCCACCGCACACCCCACAACACACAAATTGTCACAGCCACTAAATGAGCATAACTAAAGCTTTTTTAAGGAATAGGTGTTTTATTTTGTTCCCACTGAAGTCCCAATGTCAAGACCTGGAGTGTATTTCTATAGATGCTCTAGGCAAACCCACACAGCTGATGAGACAGAGAGAAGTGCAAAGAAACACAGGCCAGGAAGAAAAACGGTAGGAAGCATCATAAGAAGTAGGTGGCTGTTTAGTGACAAGGGAAGTCAAAGACACAAACAAAATCATCAAGAAGGGATAAATCCCAGGATGATGAATTAGAGAGAGCATCGGAGGGGCCAGGAACTAGGCAGATCAAGAGTGGCAGAGCAAGCTTCCTACCAAGACATACCTCTCTCCATGTTCTCTGGAACCTCCATGTGTCTTCTCCAAGTTAAATAGAAGCATTTATGTTGAAAAGTGACCACAGAAATCATCACTGTATAAGACAACATCAACAGGACTGGTTTGTAGATTCCTTCCTCCATCCTTCATATTTTTAAGGGTACGTTTTTATTTTATGTGGATGAGTGTTTTACCAGCACATATGTGTGTGCACCACCTTCATGCAGTGCCCTTGGAGGGTAGAAGAGGACATCAGATGTTCCAGAACTGAAGCCACAGAAGGTTGTGAGCTGCCATGTGGGTGCTGGGAATGGAACCCCAGCCTTCCGCACCAGCAGCTGGGTGCTCTTAGCTCCCGAGTCATCTCTCCAGCCTGCATATGTTTTTCTCCGCAGTGGCGACATAAGTGTATGATACAACACTTGATGAGATGCCTTACCAGTTTTCTGGAATAGTTGAGAAATTAATGATTGATTCTGGCTATGAGGATCGGTATGTGTTTGAGGTATGTGATATCTTTTTATAGAATATGGAGTTTCCTACTTGGATCAGGTTGACACTAATATGTTCTGTCGTCTGTGAATATTCATACAAAGGGCAAAAAAAAATCACCCCAGAGGTTAATATGGTTTGGAGAAAGCAACTTGAAATATAATAATGTTCTGGATGCTATACATAGACCTGCCACCTAATATTTCTGAGTTATTATAATAATATGTATTATTATTTTAGGGCAGCCAGCCAAAGGAGATGCATGCGTTGGGGAACCAGAATGGGTTTAGGACAATTTAACTGTCTAATCAATTATTCAAAAGAATTTAATAGAAAATATTGTGTGTGTATATATATATATATATGTATGTGTAGATCTAATGGTGACAAAAAAAATCAAATCAAAAATAGCAAATTAACCTTGTTTAAATTACCAAATAGGAATGAGGACATTCATAAATGAGATGGAATGGACAGGCCGAATGATAAGCTGTAGGATATAGGTCTCAAAGACAACATGTGTACAAGAAATAGATCTGATTTGAATTTATCTGTCAAAAATAAATTGGGCAAGAGAACAAGTGAAGCTTCATTTTTCTTATCTAAAGAAAGAGAAACAGGAAGCTTCAATCATAATTTGGCAATGACTGAATCAATGAAGAAGAATGAGGGGGAGACAGGAGAGGAGAGAGAAAGGGTTACTCAAAAACAGATCAGCTGTAAGCTATGGTGACCTCCAGAATAAGTATCAGTCATAGCAGACGTCTTTAGGTATATGAATATCTTACACAGTGGTGGCCATAAAATTAAGAACATTTGCAAAATGGGAACTGTTAGCATGAGTGCATAACGTGAGTGTGTGTGTGTGTGTGTGCGTGTGTGCGTGTGTGTGTGTGTGTGTGTGTGTGTGTACACGTATGTGGGACATATATGAGTGGTTTTATCTGCCTTTTAGAATTTATACTAAAATTGAAGGCAGCCAACCATCGTTAGCCACCGTGTTGGCTGCTGAGATTTCCTGGAGTGGGTCTGTGTTTTCAAAGACAGTTTATCCTAGCCTTCTCAATTTATCGAGACACTGCTGGCCGCTGGTCTTGAGAAGCTCTTCGAAGGTCCAAGCTCATGATTAGGTGAGAGCGAAGACTTGGTGAGAAGGGGCACCCTCTGCAGAAAGGAAGCCTTCGGCCATCTGGGGCTCTATCCTTTCCAGCTAGCTATTTTGCAGGAAGCACCTGACATGACTGGCCGCTCTTCACTGATGGAGTAATCATGCTGCCACTTAACCATATCTCCACTTCAACAAATCCCCACTAGTTCCTGGTGCCACCCAGCTGTCAGCACTAGTAAGATATGGAGATTGCTAAGCACACACGGATCATGAGCTGAGACACAGGTGCCTGGGACACACACATAGGTCACTGGAGTCCTGACTGTAGCTTGAATGTGTGGTGGACAAATTGGAGAATTAAAAAAAAAACCCTGGGATTTAAATATATATGTGATTATGGGTATGGGAACTTGATCTGGAGAGGAAAAGAAAAATGAACTGCTAGTATTGAATGAACAGAAGAGACCCCTGTGGTGGGGAGCTTGATGAAGTGGGTTCTGTTTGTGATGGGCAGATGTTGTAGAATGTGTGGGGGAGTATAGTTCAAGAGTCTGCTTCTGCAGCATGACAGGGCTAGAGTACACATTAAGCCTTTTCAAAATGAGATGGATGAATGTGCCTGCCCAGCGTGTTCCTCCATGAACTCATGGGACCATGTCAAATTTGGAGAAATGCTTATTTAACTTGAAATTTTGCTGCAGGAGAATCCCAAGGAAAAGCCATGTAACATGATAAAAAAACGAAATTGCTGAAAAGTCCCAAGTTTAAAAAAAAAAACCCAAAACATTCAGATAGGCTATGCAGAAGCAAGAATGTGTGCCAAAAATAAAGTCTGTCAGAAAAAACAAAGCAATCCATTTCTTGAGAGCAAGTGCTAAGGTTGAGACTACAGCAGCCAGAGTTCAAACTACAGCCTTGAGAAGATTCCCGCCTTTGTCAACACCTTTAAACACTCATTTGAAACACTGGATGTTCAGATGCAATAACTGGAAAGAAAGATCAGCAGTGTAGCAGACCTGACGACCACACATGACCTATTGGATCTGCTGTTTCAAGAAGCAGTGGATGAAGCCGATCTCCAGACAGGTCATCTGTCACCGGGACTGCTTCCGCAAAGGAGGCTGAGTTCTCAGAAGTTAGCCCATCATGAACAAGTGTCACTGAAAGGAACAGCTTCTGGTCCCTTCACTTGTTGCTGAAACAACCTTGTGTGTGTGGGAGGTACCCTGAATGGATGGGTGGATGGACGTATGGACAGACAGACCGATAGACAGACAAAGTTGCATGGTAGTTGCATAACAATTAATATATATAGCAGAATGCTTCTACATAATTTGTACATAATGCTTTCTTTTGCCTTATACATTTTCCAATTAAAATATTCCAGGATCAGTTCATATAGTGTTATGTGTGTGTGTGTGTGTGTGTATACATATATATATATATATATATATATATATACATACATACATATATATGCTTTCATGACTGACCACAGAGTACTGGATAGCCAATTTGGGGGGCATTCTTCCTTGAGGAAGACTGTTTCTTCCACTATCAGCATTCTTTGTTTTCCCCGTAGTTCCTTGCTTAGGGGTGAGACCCCACAAAATTTCCCCCTCGCACCTTAGCATGACTATTGGTGTCATCCATGTTCAGATCTTGTTTAGGCAGCCATATCAGTGGGATTTCATGGGTGTAGCTTCTCTGGACACTACTAGGAGATGAAGTCTCACAGCCAACTTCCTGTTCTTCTGGCTCTTGTGGGTTGTATTTATCTATTTAGGGATAGATGGTGGTGGTTGGAATGAGAATGAACCCCAGAGGCTATTGTTTGAATGCTTGGTCTTCGATGGAACTGTTTGGAAAGGATTAGAAGTTTTGGGCTTGTTGCAGGAAGTGTGCCATTGGGGTCAGGCTTTGAAGTGTCAAAAGACTCATACTATTCCTGTGTGTCCTAGCGCGAGTGTCTCTTTCTCCATGCCTACTTACAAACCAAGATGCAGGCACTCAGCCATTCCTGCCATCATGTTCTTCCTCCATCACCATGGACTCTAACCCTCTGAAACCATAAGGCCAAGTTAAACACTTCTTCTATAAGTTGCCTTAGTCATGATGTCTCATCATAGCCCCAGAAAATTGACTAGGACACACACACACACACGTAACATTATATAAATATATGTGTGTGTGCATGTGTGTATGTGTGTGAGTGTGTGTGTGTGCATGTGTGTATGCGTGTGTGTGTGTGTGTGTGTGTGTGTGTATGTAGACACTGTTTTTGTTGTTGCTGTTTGGTTTTTGAAGACAGGGTTTTGCTGTGTAGACATGGCTGCCCTGGAATTCACTCTGTAGACCAGTCTCCAACTCAAAGATCTGCATGCCTCTGCATCCCAAATACTGGGTGCTGTGGGATGGTCTGTATGTCAAATTGCTCTGATTGGTCAATAAATAAAACACTGATTGGCCAGTGGCCAGGCAGGAAGTATAGGCAGGACAAGGAGGAGAAGAATTCTGGGAAGTGGAAGGCTGAGGCAGAGACACTGCCAGCTGCCGCCATGACAAGCAGCATGTGAAGACGCCGGTAAGCCATGAGCCAAGTGACAAGGTATAAATTTACAAAAATGGATTAATCTAAGATATAAGAACAGTTAGCAAGAAGCCTGTCACGGCCATACAGTTTGTAAGCAATATAAGTCTCTGTGTTTACTTGTTTGGGTCTGAGTGGCTGTGGGACTGGCCGGTGACAGAGATTTGTCCTGACTGGGGGCCAGGCAGGAAAACTCTAGCTACAACTGGAATTAAAGATGTGAGCCACCCCCCTCCGGCTTATATATAGGTTTTACACACACACACACACACACACACACACACACGTTTGACATAGAGGCCATGAATCTGAAAGAGAGTAAGAAGTAGAGGAACATGGGAAGGACTTGGTGGAGAAAAGGGAAGGGGAGATGATGAAATTATATTTTAATTTAAAAAAATGAAAAAAATTTAAAAATATTCCAAAGCATTTTCACATTTGCACATTTTATATTTCTCCATTTCATAACATGTAATAGTTCAAGGGATGTCTATTTGTAGATGTCTTTGATAAAGCTATTATTTTTTAATACATTAAACATCATCCTCAAATGTTTGATCAAATATATAGCATCAAAGTTCTACTGAATAAAGCACTCTTTATGGAATGAAGTATATAATAAAGGATTTTTCAAAGTTTTTATTCACTGTCTGTGGTTAAATGTGATTTATGAAAATAAAAGCCAGGAAAGTATATATTTAAAAAGACAACTTTGCTGAGTGGACCAAGACCGGAATGAGGGACTTGGCTGTAAACTTTTGAGAGTAGAAATGGAATGTTGGAATGTTGGAATGGTGAATTTGACTGCACCAATGGACACCTGTGTAGGGAGCTTGTGCAAATGTAAGAGGAAAAATACACTCCAAGGGTAGCCCAAAGCCAGCCAGCCATGGGGACAGACCAATATGCAGAAAGAACTTGCGTTGTGAGGCCGGTCTGGGAAAGGTGAGGAGGAGAAGGGTGGGGGGAGTCGGGAGAGGGAGAGGAACTCAAGTATCCTGTGTCTTCTAGTCAATTAGACTTGACATTTTTGTTATTCATATCCACTAAGCACATTGGCCCCCTCTGCTTTCATACTGCCCACCCTACAAGGTTCCACATATGAGAAAGATACACAGCCGTTGTCTTTCTGAATCTGCCTTATTTTGGTTAATACGATGGCCTATATAGTCATTCAGGCTATCTGCTAGGGCTACAGATGAAATATGTAACTTTAAATTTTTATAGTGTTAGTAGAAGTTAGGTAAATAACTTTTAAATTCCTATGTGGTAAGACATAATATTGTGAATCTTTGTCTGCCTTTAAAAAATATGCTACTGGTTTATACACAGCCAGTCTGGTGAACTCATCTTTTACCAAGTAGAGTTCAGTATTCAGACAGAGGAAAACCTTGTGTTTCTTTGAAGATGGTTATCGGCTTAAGAGTCTTCAGTGACAGTCCAATCAGCTGTATCTATATGCATTGGAACTTTTATGTATTGGGGGAGTGCTGGGGTTGGAACCCATTGGCATCAGCTCATACCAGGACTGGGTGGGTGCCATGAAGGGATTACAAATCCTTGTGTCCTGAACAATGAGTCAATCCAGCTGAGACAGTTTCTTAAGAAAAGACACTTCCAAGGGAAGACGTTTCCTGGAGCAAAGACACTTTAGCAGCTCAGTCTCGTGCAGAGGCTTCCAGCTTTTCTGTCACATTCAGGGGACTTTGAGGTCATTTGTCTAGCTCAAGCTTTTTCCAACAGAGCATGCTCTGTCTGCTACACATAGTTCTGCAAGCAGCTGTGTCTGTCCCGTGTATCATTAGCTTTTTAAATCTCTCTGCAAGGGTGTGCATTTTAGAATGATAATGAACCATCTCAGTCACCCGCAGATGCTCTGGACCACCTCTGCTCCCATGGTCAGCTTTAGAGACCTGAGTCAGGAGTTTTCTAGTCTTCCTGTTGGAGGGTAGGTTGTTTCACATGCTGCTTTGTAACTCATTGAGCAAGGCCTTTTAGACCTCCCACTCCATCCCACTGCCCCGCCTCGTCATGGCTTCCAGGATGCTAAAGATGCACTGTCTTCCTGAGCAGGACTCCAGGCCGGCTGTGGAACTTAGTTGATACAGCACGCGCTTTAGCAGTTCCCCAGAGTTACTTCTAGCCCATCTTATCTTTACTCGGCCTTTCCTCACATCCTCACCCTGAGACCTTCCATTTACTGCCAAAGAGCATCAAGTTAAGGCATTGGAAAGAATTGCTAATGTGAGCTCTTCCCATCCACCCAAGGGGAAGGTGAAGGATTGGCTGACTCTCTCTCTCTCTCTCTCTCTCTCTCTCTCTCTCTCTCTCTCTCCATCTCTGACAGATCACTTCCGAAAAATTCACTACTCAGTTTTTAACAGGAATTTTGAAGGTTAATTCAAAAGAAAAAAAAATAAGTAAAACCCTGCAAGCCCATGACAATATCATGACCATGTTCCTTCCCAAACCACTGACACAGGAAACTAGGATTAGTGTGCCCATTTGATCTATCATGGATATTTACCACAATGAGAGATGCGCTAATTAAGTAGCTTCGAGTCCCTTTGGTAGTGCTGGAGAATAAGATGGCTTTTTCAGCCTTCCAGTGCCCTCTCTCACTGGATTGTCAGTGTGTGCTACTTTTCATTTTTAAAAGAACCACTTTTCCTCCCCTCCATTACCTCATCCTTTCTCCTCCTCTCTGGACTGACAAGGGGCCTTGAATTCATGATGAAAGAAGATGTCATTGAGCCGAGTGAAGTTACCACAGGAACATCGGAGTTCAAACTCTGGCACTGTCTCCACTTCATTATCAGCCCTCAGAGTTTCAGAGTCGAGACAAGGTATATTGTTAGAATGCAGCATGGAGATGCTGTAAAGATCACAGAGTACTGTTTTTTTTGGCATCATTCATCTAAGCCAGGCAGAGAGAAATGCTTTTCCACATGCATTCCATTGTGAGGGCGAAAGGTCCGGACAGCAATTTTCCCCAAGTGCCAATCAAGCCAACAGCAAAACAAATGAAGTGATCGGAAGTATGTGCCACTCATTGGTGGGAAGTTGTAATTAACCTGATTTCTTTTGGAGTGAACCTGACAGACCTGGCTAAGACAGAAAAGCAGAACCTGTTCTTCTTGGTGCGGTGCTGACTTCATTCTGGTGTTGGTTTCAAAGGTGGGCGAACGAGCAGGGAGCACCAGGCTTTAGATCCAATACAGGGCCTGGCTTTTTCATTCACTGCCTGGGCAAGTGCTTGCCAGTGGTTTTCAGTGCAGGGTCACTTTGATCCCTGCAGAAATCATTATGGAAGAACTGCCCCAGCTGTGGAAGACCTGTCCCAGCTGTGACACTCACTCTAAGCTGGGAGAATTCCACAGCGGTGGGGTGAAGTGGGTGTGTAACAGTAGCCCCAGATCCCTCCCACTAGATGTCAGTAGCATTCCCTCTCTGAAGGAGTGACAGAAATGTCTCCAGACACTGCCTAATCCTCCTCAGATGGCAGAAGAATCATGCGTCTAGAGTCACGTGATGTTAGCATTAGCAGACTGTTTATCTCACATACTTCTGTTTATTTGGAGTTGTGGCTGAATGGAGGCAGCATTGGATGCTAGCGAACTGCACAGTGAGAAGTTCTCATCCTTCAGTGGTCTTTCAGGCTTTCTCTTAAATCAGGAGAAAGTTTCCATGTGGCAAAAGATCATCTTTGACACCTCCAACTATTTGTACAATGATAAACTGCACAAAGTATGGTGTCCATGGCAGACCCTTGAGCAGACATCATTGAGCTATTATTTAGTGATATTGTTTTATTTTTTAGGAAATGACACCAATTCTCTATCTGCTTGATTGATATGGAGGTTTTTTTGTTTTTTTTTTTTAAGACAGGGTTTCTCTGTGTAGCTTTGCGCCTTTCCTGGAACTCAATTGGTAGCCCAGGCTGGCCTCGAACTCACAGAGATCCGCCTGGCTCTGCCTCCCGAGTGCTGGGATTAAAGGCATGCTCCACCGCCACCTGGCAGAGGTTCTTTTTTGATGAACACATTTAGTAGTCATGTTAGAAAATATTTGACTGCAACACAGTGAATCTAGAAGTGTGTCCAAGAGAATCGTATCACAGTCACCGAAAGGTACATGAAGATTGCTCATCAGCCTTGTTTGAAACACTCTACTCCTGACCAATAAATCAACTGTGAGCACCCATGCCAGACAATGGTTTCAACAGTTGAGGAATGAACCAGAGCAACGTGCATGAATCTTATAAATGAAACGCTGAATGGAAGAAGCCAAACAAAAGAAGTGCTCTCTACCATAAGATTCCGTGCACGAAAACTCAAAAGTAGATGCTGGGAATACATTTCATTAGAAGCCCAGGGACTTTCGTACCCATGGAATCGTGATGACAAGGATGGGCATAGTATTCTGAGGTGCTTCCTGATCCAGTAGAAATGATCATCTGAGAAATCCACTGTATGAAACTTTGTCCAGCATCTAGTGATGATTCAAGGACTTTTGTTTATGCTTCTGTAGCTATATGGAGATGTATAGGCTATATTTCAATTCAATTTTGCAATGCAAATGTTTGTGAAATTGCAAGTAATCAATATTAACTAAACAACTGAGCAGATGCAATGCTAAAGAAACACAGTTGTAGCCGTGGTTTGTAAATGGCTGGTGTTGGAGAAACCCTGGTTCTGTATAACCACTCCCTGTTAAAAATGGAGCCCCTTAGCACTGAAAAAGGGAGAATGGTAGCCAAAGCCATCCAGCACCAGGTGGCTAGCAGTTTTGTGACTTCCGTGAAACTTCCCAAATCCAGTCGAGGCACCTTGTCTGAAGAAACAAGCCTATGCTAATACCCCCTCTCCACTCTAATCCCTAGCCTCTGGGATCCTCTCATCTCCACCTCTGAAGGGGACTCCACACAGCGGGAGCTTCCTCTGGGACCCTAGAATAGGTACAAACCACACCCAAACACCTCTTTTCGCAGACAGATCCTTTATTAAATGAGGAAGAAAAGTTAAAGTGGCTGCTTTCTGACTCTGGCAGAAAACAGCAGCAAATGACCTTGCAGGTGTCATTTTTAAGAGGAGAAGAAGGGCAGGTCTGTGTTAGAATAGGCTAGGATGTGTGGTAAAGGAGATAGGGGGTGAGGGGAAGGAAACAAAGGAAAGGCGGTAGGGTCCTTGTTCTAGAGGAACAAAGGATTGCCTCTGGATAGAGAGGAGACAGACGATGTGGTAAAGGCGGAAACCCCATGTTAGGATAAGGTGTTTAATTTTAATTGAGCATGTTAATTGGGGGAACCAAAGGGAGCTTGTGGTAGCTAGACCTTGGTAGTCAGCCTCAGGAGGGAGAAGTAGCCAAATAAAGGACTAGACCTTGGTGGCTAGCTTTAGGGATGTAATCTAAGGGTTATCTTAGCAGTCAGCTGAAATGAAGGATTCAAGTAAATGGGGAGAGCGCTGAGCCTCACTCAGTCTCATGATGGTTGTACAGAAAGCCTCCTATAATAAACCATCGTTGCATCTTTCCCAGGGTCCTCCTTACTAGCTAGCCTCCCTGGAGCTGTGGGTTGCAGTCTGGTTATCCTTTTCTTTACATCTAGTATCCACTTATGAGTGAATACATACTATCCCAGCGATGGAGAAGTGGATGAGATCTACATGAGCAAACTGGGGGTGAGGAGAGGGTAATGGAGGGCAAGGGATGGGGGTGAGAGCCTAGGGGAGCGGGAGGTTCGAGCTGGAAGGGGAACAGAGTGGGAGAACAAGGAAAGAGATACCATGATAAATGAAGGCACCATGGGGGCAGGGAGAAGCAGAGTGCTAGGGAGGTCCCCAGAAATTCACAAAGATGACTCCACCGCAGACTACTGGCAATGGTTGAGAGGGTGCCTGAGCTGGCCTACTCTGGTGATCGGATGGCTGAATACCCTAACTGTCATCATGGAGCCCTCATCCAGTGACTGATGGAAGCAGATGCAGAGATCCTCGGCTGGGTCCCAGGCAGAGTTCCAGGAGTCCAATCAATGAGAGGGAGGAGGGATTCTATGAGCAAGAGATATCAAGACCATGTTGGAAAAAGTACAGAGACAACTAGCCAAAACTAGTGGAAACACAATAGCTGAGGAGCTCTCATGGTACTGGACTAGTCCCTCTGGATAAGTGAGACGGTTGTTTAGCTTGAACTGTCTAGGGGGCCCCCAGGCAGTGGGATCGGGACCTGTCCCTAGTGCATGAGCCGGCTTTTTGGAGCCTAGTGCTTATGGTGGGACACTTTGCTCAGCCTTGGTGCAGGGAGGAGGGGCTTGGACCTCCTCAACTGAATGTACCAGGCTCTGCTGACTCCCTATGGGAGACCTTGCCTTGGAGGAGGTGGGAATGGGGGGTGGGTTGGGTGGAGGGCTGGTTGGAGGGGTGTAGGAGGGAGGACAGGGGAACCTGTGGTTGATATGTAAAATGAATAGAAAATCTCTTAATAAAAAGAAAGAAACTATACTCCAAAAATTACAAAAAAATAATAAATAAACCATTGTTTTCAAATTATGTCAAAGCATGCTCAGGTGCCAACATCTAATAAGAAAGCACTCTAAATAAAAAAGAGGGGCTGGAGAGATGGCTCAGAGGTTAAGAGCACCGACTGCTCTTCCAGAGGTCCTGAGTTCAATTCCCAGCACCCACATGGTATCTCACAGCCATCTGTAATGAGGTCTGGCTCCCTCTTCTGTATACATAATAAAAAAAATTAAATCTTAAAAAAAAAAAAAAAGCCGGGCAGTGGTGGTGCACGCCTTTAATCCCAGCACTCGGGAGGCAGAGGCAGTCGGATCTCTGTGAGTTTGAGGTCAGCCTGGGCTACCAAGTGAGTTCCAGGAAAGGCGCAAAGCTACACAGGGAAACCCTGTCTCGAAAAACCAAATATATATATATACATATAAAGAAAAAAGAGGAAGAGAAAAGAGACCTCTGGGGTGAGGGGGCATCTTGCATGAAAGACCCTGCCCTGAAAGAGAGGTGTGTAGCAGGCACCTGCCCATGGACGGGGCCTCTGACTGCTCACATTTAGAAGGCGCTGCTTCTAAAATCAGATGGCTAGAGGAAGAAGCAGAAGCGCTGGGTGGTGTGCAAGGCTCTGGGAAGCTGCTCACCCACTTTCGGTCCTTCATCTGTAAGATGAAGACAAGAAATTCCTGACTTGCTGATCCCACATGACTGTCACATAAACAAGGAGACAAAGTATGTGAGAACGTCTTCTAACAATGGAGTCAGGTATACAGCTCCAATGCCATGCGTACGTCAGTGGACATTAGGTTTGGCAAATCTTAACATTACAATTAAAGTTGACCTCTGTAGCCTGTATTTGAATGGCCCCAGGCTTAACATTTAGTAGGAAGCTTTTCACTTCACTGGGGTGAGAAATTTGTATTTGTGGCTCATAGCTGCTATAGAGTCGGAAGGAATTGTCCTCTGTACGAGAAAAAAATTTTTTTCCTGATCAGCAGGGTTGCATTCTAGGAATCTGGCCAGCTCCAAAGGAGATCTGGACACTGTGGGAACTTCAGTGTGTGTACCCCACAAAGCAATTCAGTATTGGTGTTGGAAATCAAACAGATGGCACACTAAAGGACTGGGCTCATCCGTCCCGAAGGCTACAAAATCTCTTAACATACTAAGTCAGGGTGAGAATAACACTGCTCTTCGGCCTGTATTACACTGAAATTTGACTTTGGAAAGTGATTTTTTTAAGCCTCACTGGCATGAGTTGTTTTTAATTTCACAGATCACAATTCTGTGCCGAGCAAAAGTATTTTCAGCATCATGTCAACGTGCTTGGTGACAATAAAAGGCCCTTGTTTTTACTCATGTGTGACAGTTACATTGTCCTGAATGAGCAGGAAAAGCTGCTCTGGATGAGAAATGAGACAGCAAGGAGACTCAATCCTTATAAATTTACAAGTTCTTGGATCCCTAATGGCAGGAGAGGAAGCCCCTGGGGCTGCAAGCTGACATGTCATTCTGTAGCCCTTCACCTGACCTTCTCCAAACATCAGCTCACACACAATAGACACAGTTGTTCAAAAGGCTGTGTACCTCCTGGCTGGGAACTGTCTCGTCTTCCGGATCCACCACCACTGTATCCACTCCTGTCAAGGAGGAAGCCTTTGGAATTCTTTTAGTGCAAAGCCTGTGTTGGTCTTCACGGTAACCTTGAGAGACAGACCACTTCTGCTACACAGCGGCAGATTCGCTTTTGCTCTTCAGCTCCCAGCAAACTGTCCAGGCCCTGCGGCTGTGCTGGAGTCTTCCCAACAAGGCTCAGTATTTTTGCAGATGAATTGGTTTGCGGTCAATATTTTCATGGGAATTACGGAACACAAGCGGTTATTTATATCTCTGTTAGGGAAATAATGCAAAATGTGAATAGAAATGAATATATTTGACACCATGTAACGACTTCAAAATTGCTACAGAAAAAAAAGTAGAGATTAAACTCCTCTGTTTTCTTAATGAAATTGAGCCAAATCCTGGATTTGAGGATTGGCCTCAAAGCATTTCCTGTAATGGAAATTGGGATGAAGGAAACAGAAAGAAACAATCGAAAGGCAATGAAAAGCAACTTTGATTTAAATAAAACCCTCAGAAAGAGTGCTTTTTTTTTTTAACCTTGTTTTGCATTTAAAAAAAAATCTCCTTTGGGGGCTGTAGTGAGAGCTTGGTGATTAAGAGCACTTGCTAATTTTGCCAAAGACCCAAATTGGGTTCCCAGCTCCTATACTGGGCAACTTACAACTGCCTGTAACTTCATCTCCAGGGACTCCATCTCTCCCTTCTGGTCTTTGTAGGTACTGCACTCACATGCAGGTTCTTGACCTTTCTAACGCTGCTGCAACCTTTTAATATAGTTCCTTATGTTGTACTGACACCCAACTATAAAACTATTTTCGTTTCTACTTCATAACTGTAATTTTCCTACTATTATGAATAGTAATGTAAATATCTGTGTTTTCCAATGGTCTTGTGTCACCCCTGTAAAAAGGTTGTCCAAAGTCCTTCCAAGTAGGCCAGGACCCACAGGTTGAGAACCACTGCCATACACAGCTACACATGTATACAGTACATATAATTATAATTTTTTAAAATTTAAAATCCTCTTTTGTTTAGATAATGTGAGAAACTGCCCATGGATCGCTGAAAAAACTCATGTATAGGGACTGAGTGAGATGGCTTCCTTCTCAGTAACAATGAAAAATGCAGCATTCATCAAAGATTTTGCTCCATACCAGAGCTACCTAGAGAGATGCTCAGGGATGCTTTGTGTCTTATCACTGGACTAAAATAGGACAGATTTTTTGGGAACTACAATGGTGTCCCGAAATTCGTGTTTTAATGCAACTGTGTTTGGGGCCTCAGTACTCAGTAGGTGTTTGGAGTATTAATGTAAATTGAGACATTGCACAACCCAATGTTTTTTCAAAGCATATTTGAAAACATACATATAACATGTACAACCTTCACTCTTTTCTAGCTCTGAAACATGGTCAGTTATCACAGAAACCCTAGGTTTATGAGCAGTGACTTCCCATTGTTCCTTTACCCCAATTCCTCCCTGCCACTAATCCACTCATCTCTATGGATTTGCCTGATCTACATATTTCAAATATATGGAGCTACCTAATGGCGTCCTTTTGTGCCAGCTTCTTTAATTTAGCATGGTATGCTCCCCGCTTAATATATAGTGCAGCTGTGAGCGCAGCCTGGGGAGTACTCAGGTCTTAGTACTGAAGTAGCCTCTTTCTCAACCCTTACCACCTGCTGTAAAAGAATGATAGCACCCTAGGGGAACTGTGTGTGAGTCTGCAATCCTCCATTCCCTGAAAGGGCTGAAAAAGCTCCAGAGGGAACCAGATCCTATGAAATTGGCAAGCACCCTGTTTATTATTATCATTATTATTACTGTTGTTGTTACCAAGTGTGAAAGCAGGAATATGTGCAGAGGTTGGACAACTTTCAGCAGTCAGTTCTCTTCTTGCACAATGAGACTGGTACTACTCATTAACCACCTGGCTTAAGACCTGCCCACCCCCTCTGGACTGTGGAAGAAGTGACCTTCATCTCACGGGCCTGAACTCTATTCAGAATCCCCTCCACACTGTCTCTCTGTGCAATTAAGAATCGCCATAATAAATCTCTTACCCAAAGTAACAATCTGCCCCAGTGTCCCTCTCAAACCCCCAGTGTTAGAGCTTACAACATGCATTAGCTACCCACACCTTTCATGACCAAACTATTCCATTTCAATTTGTTTACCCATTCATCCTCCCATAGGCATTCTAGTTGTTTCTATCTTTGGACTATTGTAAAAAGAACTTCGAGAGCTTCAGTGGACTTTTATGTGGAAGAATTTTTTATTTGTTTGTTTGCTTGTTTGTTTTTTCTGTTTGTTTTTCAAGACAGGGTTTCTCTTTGTAGCCCTGGCTGTTGTGGAACTCACTTTATAAACCAGGCTGGCCTCAAACTAATAGAGATCTGCCTGCATCTGCCTCTGCCTCCTGGATGCTGGGATTAAAGGTGTGCGCCACCACCCTCAGCTTGTGTAACTATCTGAACACCTGTACACAAATGCAAATTTAATATCTGTGCACACTTAAGAGTAAAATCATTTTGATCATAATTCTAAGTTTAACTATTTGAGAAACCAATGGCTGTTTTCATTATACATATTTTGTTTTTGTGTATGTAACTTCTTTCCTAACAGTTTTTCAAATAGGATTCAAACAAAATAGGTCTATTATACGCAAATCTGTAGGTGACTTGGTCTTCCTGAATTTTATTCTGAGTGCAGTAAAAGCAACAATTATTGGTTCCATTAGGAAATAGTTCCTGGAGGAGCCCCAGGACACAATTATTTGTTTAATTGGCTTTATGAAGCCATCCAGCTACATATGGATGGAAGACAGTTATGTTGGAAAAGAGTTCTATATAGTAAAAGCTTCTGCTGTGTGGCCTGGAGAGCCCTAGATCTATGGTTCCAAATCTACTTCCTTCTTTATGTAGAGCAGCAGGATGACTACATCAAAAGTCTCCAGCCCCAAGACCATCGCAGTCCCCAAAGTTCTTATAGTGCCTTCCAGGTGACCCTGGATCTTTTTACTGCTTTACGTATTACAAAATTTTCTGATTTTTTTTTCAAAGTTAGAAAGCTCTTTTGCTTTGTCAAAAACAAAAACATGGACAAACACCTCCAGATTCCATAAGCTGTAACTCCGCTGTCCGGACATACATACATGGGCACATGAAGCCTGGCATTTCGGACAGCCACCCACGCCTTTGCTTACTCTCTAACACCATGCCTGTACTCTGTAAATGCTCCCCAGTTCTCCTAAATTAATAAAGAGAGCATTTTCTCTGAGTTCTTTATGGCAAAGACATCTCTATTCTTCAGCTTTCCAAGCATCCCTTCTCTTTGTAGACTGCTGTGGGTCAGAGGTTCTAGAATGATCTGAGTACACATCTCAGCTGGTGGTTCACATTAAACATGGACAGAAACAAAGCTCAGTCTAGGCTGACTTATCAGGAAGACACAGGCTCACTTCCCTGAACCTTGAGCTTTCGGCAGATGGACTACTTCCTGTTCCCTGGTTTCCTGGAAGGACCTGGTTTCTATCTTGGGTAGTCTCATGACTGTAGAGCCCATGCTGACCTTCCAGATAGTTAATTATGATTCTACACAAAACTGAACACCACGTATGTGAGTATGGTGTGTGGAGGCACACGGCTGTAATCCAGGAGGCAGAGGCGGGAGGATCTTGCAAGGCTGAGGTCAGCCTGGCCTACAGAGAGTTCAGCCAGGGCTATGTAGTAAGATCCTATCTCAAACACCTAAAACAAAAACCAACAAATAAAAATTAAAAATCGAAAATCAGAATGTGGTTTCTTGACCAGTGCATTTAAGAATCTTTTTTTTTTCTTTGTCGGGCCATCATTGACCGTGCTCACATTTACATTGTCTGCTCTTCTATTGGTCCTGTGAATAATAAAATCTATACTTGTGTGTTTTACACTGTCTGCCCCTCTATGGGGCCTTTATAAAGTTGTGGAAAGTTTTGCCTGCATGTTTCCTCCCATTGTTGAACAGCACTACCAGGAGCAGAAAACACAAGCAGTATTTCAGGTGACACTTTGTCCTCTATCATCCAAACCAAGGAGACTGAATGTGTGGGAATTCTTTGAGACAGCGATTGGAAGGGGACAGATCTGCGCCCAAGGTCTTCTGGGAAAGCCACCAATAATGGCGGGTGTCCCAGCAAAGTGGGAGTTTGAGAGAATCCACACTAAGATGCCAGACACAAAACAGCCATGGTAAGCCTCCTGGGAAGGAGTTTTACTGTTGGTAGATTCCAAACTCAGTGCTCCAAGACAGAGGGGAGTGTTGAAAACCAGAGCTTAGGGGCACGTCCTGTTATTACATGCTTAGAAAAGGTAGTCGAGAGGTTAATGGTGTAAGCACTTGGGAGATGAAAGAAGGAAGGTGAGAGTTCAAAGCCAGCCTCGACTAAATAGCAAGTCAAGAGCAGCCTGGGCTCCTTTCAACCCTTTTCTCAAAATCCAAATAAATAAAAACATAAACAGAAGTTAGTGATGTGCATAAAGTACTGCTCACAGGAAAAGCTCAGCGGTGGGCACAGGCCCTCTGGTTTTGCGAGCATAGGGTCAGGGACTGTTTGATTTTCCATGCTTTTCCAGAATGCATGCCATCCCGTTACCATATCTTTCCTCAAGTGAGTCAAATGTGCAGCCCTTTGGAACACCAGAGTGCCGGTTCCCATGGCAGCCAGAGCCACACCGAAGCAAACAATAAAAGATCCAGCACTGTTCACAGATCAGGCAGAGGACCACCGTCCCTCATCTGAATCCAGCGGGTCTTCAAAGGCTGCGCCGTTTCCAAGAGCTGGGATTGTACCTCCTTCCTCCGAAGGCGTCTTCACGCAGCGAACATTAAGCCGGCTTCCCATGAAAGGCCTCCTAGGCACAACTCCGGCTAGAATGACGTTATGTGGTAGACTCACATACAAGACCCTTTTGTGGGCTTTCAAAGTAGAGCCAGATGTGAGCTGCTGCTTGCACGGAGTCTAAACGAGGTTTCAGGTAAATCAGATGTATGCATGATTATAAAATCGCACGGTCCATTTCAGTGAAATCTGCACCGGTGCAGAACAAGATCTCCGCCGTGCAACTTGAAAACATTCAGACGAGGATTTACCTGGGAATATTTTCAACTTACACAGAACTGTATTTAGGTGGAATAACAGCCGGAACTCACCAGTTTTAGAATATTTGTCTTTGGAAGGAGGAAACAGAAGAAACACATGTTTTCAGAACCAAAAATAAAGTAAATTTCACTATTTTTTGGTGGGGAGGCGAGGGAGGGACTGACACAGAGAGGATATAAGTAGCGTGTAGTAGGAGAAGAAAAGGGAAATTTCTGAACTAATATATTTTCATGCACAGAAGGAAGACAGTATAGCTTAGGAGTTAAGTGCGCTGCCCTGTTCTGTTTTGTGTTCCTGTAAAAAAAAAAAAA
>CABHPQ010164530.1:0-18899 GCA_902168405.1 Peromyscus aztecus | reverse complement strand
TTTGAAATAGTCCCAAGTACACAGTAACTGTTATTGAATTCACTTTCGTTCTCCTTGTCCATTTCAATGTTCAAAACAGAGAATTGGGCTTTCTGGCTGCTCAATAAGTATTCATTTGTTCAAGATATTTTGATTTAGTATGGGTGGGGGTTGATTTTTTTTCTATTTCATTATCAGCAAAGTAGTTCTGCCCAATTACATAATTTTCTCTAAAGAACCTTTGTATTGGTACCTAAAGTAGCAAATCTTACCATAAACAGAGTATTCATCTTCACCTGCTGCCACCTTCCTTGTTAAAAGACAGTGTTTTTATATGAAGAGCTTTCTGTAGAGCACCAAGTCTACTCTGGTGGCAAAGAAATAATTAAAAGCCTGTTTTCCTTCCAGCTATGTGGCAAAATATTCAGGGAATCCCTGTCTACCCTTGGTGTGTTGAGAGGTCCTGGTTTCTGCTGTTTTCCAAGGTATGAATATAGTTGAAATCCAAAAGAGCTTGGATTTTTATGCTTAAAATGCATGTACTTTCATTTTTTTTTTAATGTCAAATGAATCACCACAATTTCAGCACTTGATGGTCCTTATTATCGTGAAATATTCTGCAATTAACGAAAATATTTAGACAACATTCATTTGTAGAATCATAATATAAAGTATTCTCTGTTTTAAGATGAAATTTTGCCTGAGGCTAGTTCTTACAGGAGTTCTGTGCTTTCACATTACACATGCGTTAATAGTTTGTCTGAACTCGGCAATGAGTTTTAATCCTTGGCAATGCAAATGTTTCTCTTCCATTCATGAATCTCAATGATCTTCTCTAGCTGTTGATCTCACGTCCACAGCCCCTCATCTCTTTTTAACACTGCTTTCTGTTCTAACTCCTGTTAGCTCCTTATTTCCAAGAGAATCCTTTTTTGTTGTTGTTGTTTTGACTAACTGTTCTCCTCCAATGCTAATCATCTTCTTCAGAGAAAGTCAGAGATGTGATGTGAAACAGGGAGTGCTTCCCACTGACCTCAAATAATCTAGAGGCTGCCATCTTAACAGAACAGAGGACAGAACTCAAAAACATGAAAATGAAAGAAAATTTCATTTTTGTTACTCTTTTTAAAATTTATCTGTAACAGTATACCCTATATAGAATATACATGCAGAAATCACACTATGACTCTGACATGCTTCCCACGAGTGTGTCTCTTGTATATTTCTTGCCCCATTCATGTTGGGCTTGGCCATGAGACGTCTTTGGTCAACTGAATGTTAGTGGGTGGGTGAGACCCAGATATAAACATGCTTGTGTGATTTGGCTTGATCTTTTGTGTTACAAAAGCACAAATAAGTAATCACACCCCTTTATCCAGATCAGAGAATAAGACACAAGGGCCGGGCATGAGCCTATGAAACTTACACTCCAGTTTGGCGCAGATACAGCAAGCCTGTGACAGCCAAATTATAACTGCCTTGCAGGACTGTGAGCACATAAGTTGATGTTTGTGGTAAACAGCTGAAATTTTGAAATAGTTTGTTACATGCAGAATTTGACTTCAGCTTATTTAAAACTCCTCCATGAAGAATTTTGTGTTCTTTTATAATGTGTTCCCATGGTATTTTGAATCTACATCTATTACAGTGTCTCTAAATTGGTAAACTCTCTTATTCAAATGTGTTTATTTCTTAAACACTAAGTAACTGCCATAAGACCATGTCTCAATGCATATCTTTTTTAACTCTCTTGTCCTCAAGCTGGCACATGAAGTGGCTGAGAGTAACTCCAGTTCCCTTGAGTATTTAAAGGTAAGGGTATACAACAGACTTAAAAACAAATCCAATATATGAGGTTGTAGAGAATGCATATTCTACTCACCATAGTGCTTTATTTCAGAGTTTTAAAAACATCTCCATCTGAAGAATAGGAAAGGAGGATAAACATTATGGTTACATGTTTGTGTCACTACTACAACATTCATAGGTTGAAATCTTAGTCTTCATCAAATGTGGCTGTTGGAAGCGAATTGGGTCATGAAGACAGTGCCCAATGGGGTGACATGTTATATAAAAGGGACCACAGAAAACTCTTTTGCTCTTACTCCATCACAGTAAGTACAAGGAGTCAACCCTCTTCAGCTCAAAACAGGGCCCTTTGTAGAACACAACCCTGTCATATGCGACTCATCCATTAAGCTTCCTGCTGTGAGGAAGAAATTTCTATTGTCCTTGTCTCTTCATTACCCAATCTTTGGCACTTGGATATACAGACCAAACTAAGACACAGGAGAGATGAACTCTGTGATATCACAACACAAACATTAGGTGGACTTCATGAAGTTAGTATTGCTGTTTAAATGCTAAACAAATCTTAAGTCATTATCATTTATTACAGCCCACTGAAAAACTAATGATGACTCTAGATTTATATAACATAGTTTTGATATTACTGGGCAAGTTCTCTTTAGACATGAGTTTTTACTGATTTGAACCATTTTTAAATTGACAAAAAGCAGTGATAAAAATAAGACCCAATTCAGAAGCTTAAGTTACTCACATGACTGAATAGGTATAGATAGAAATACAAGCTAGTATGAAAATGTTGAATTTGTCTATACTAGCTAAGAAACTGAGTCTTGAAGTTATGATTAAAATATGATACATACATTCTCATGTATATATACATGAGAATTTGATTTACAGCAAAATTTAGCAAAACAAAATGCTAAAATTCACAAAACATTCAAACCCTGCATTGTCCATGAGGGTAATTTGCATTTTTAAACCTGTGTCCGACATTAGACTATCAGGCATGAGTCTCATCTCACGAGAATTGAAAGACAATGTAGTATCTGTAGTCACAGGACATTCAAACCCACTGTCAATGAAATAATACTGTTAACTTTCCATAAATGGTGGGAGGCACTTCTCCGCTGAGCACAGTGCCCCTTTAGAATTGTGTAATGTGCTTCTGGGTATTTTCTTCAACTGAAGGAGAGATCCTCATTCAGCTTTGAGCTGCCCTTCTCTGTGTCAGTCGCAATGAGTCTCTCCTGTGGGTGTGTAAAATTAAAGACCCACACCCAAAGAAAGCTGTTCTTTCTAGGGATGCTGTGTTTGCATTGCCCATGCATTCATCGCTGTCAGAACTTGGAAACAAATGTTCATCCATATAATACAAGGACATCTCTTTTTTATTATTTTTGGAGTTAGTATAATTACATCATATGCCTCTTCCGTTTCATCTTTCCCATCACTCCCATGTACCCCTCCTATGACATCAGGCCTGACCACTTAGTATTGAATAATCAATTGCAGGGGGTTGGGTGGGGTTCTTCCCTAAGTAAGACTGTTTCTCTCCCTGTAACAAGGGATTCTTTTGCACTTGGGAAACTCAATGAACTTTTATGGTTGCTTAAGTCCATAGCTTCTCATCTTGTAAATGTGTCTTTTCATTTCAATTTCACTGGGACAACTCTGTTAGGCTCCTTCACCTCTGTATCTTCCATGAAGTCAGCTGAGACTTCCACTAAGCGTGAACTAAAACTCAACTTGTCCCTATAATAGTCCTTCTACCCTCTCCCATATAAGTTAATCCTTGGAGATTTCCTAATAAAGTACCTTTGTATGACTCTGTATCTCAGTTTTTCTGTTTTGTGGGAACCTCCTCTAAAACATACAGGACGTCCAATTAATGTGAATTACAACATAGTCAACTTTAATTTAGCTAGGTACGTGGAGAAACACAAAAACAAAAGACTGGCGTCTTGTCCTACAAGAGTTCTAAAAAGGAAGCAGCCTGTAACATATGGTTAACATATAATAGAAGCACAGTGAGGAAAGATTCATTGGTTGCAACCCCCTCTTGTAGTTGTAATTTGTAGAAGCACCATTGACTATCCATATTTTCTCTATCCCCTTATAGTTATTCAGGAATACAAGACAAGTTCTAGCCAATGTAGCGGAAGGAGAATGGGAAGGATATTTAAGCTGAAAGCCATTGTTTTTCTTTTCTGTTACAACAGAGTAGAAGTCTCAAGTCATTTAAGCAATATGAAAAAGTAGTGGTCATCACAGTCACCAGATGTACCCCATAATGGCCTTTTCAAAAGGAAGAAAAATTCTTATGTATAAATCTGTAAGGTAAGGGATTTGATTGTATGACACCCCCTAGCCCATCCTGATTACCATATGACATTTATCTAGACCAATTTCAAAATAAAGGTGAGCATGTGTGGTGATTTGAATGAGAACAGGCCCATAGGCTAATTGATTTGAGTACTTGGTCACCAAGGAGTGGCACTATTTGAAAGAATTAGGAGGTGTGGCCTTATTGGAGGAGGTGTGTCACTGGGGCTGGGCTTTGAGGTTTCCAAAAATCCCATTCCAAGCCCAAAGTCTCTCTATTCCTGCTGCCAGTGGATCCAGATGTAGAACTCCCACCTACAGTGCCTGTCTGCCTGTGCGCTGCCATGTTCCCCATCATAACGCAATAGGCTAAGCTTCTGCAACTGTAAATAAGCCCCAGTTACATGCTTTCCTTTATAAGAGTTACCATGGTTATGGTGTCCCTTCACAAATATAGAACACTGACTAAGACAGACTTGTAGAAAATATTTCAGATCTGTGACGTTTAAACTGAAAACTGAATGGCTGTGGATTGGTTCCTATGCAGGGAAGAGAATAAGTCTTTATTAGGAAGTGGAAATGGACAAAGAACTCATCAAACCTGGTGAGTCAGAAGGATTAAGCCATGATAATGTGTAGATTTTGTGTAGGGGTAAACTCAGAGGATCACTGAGAAGGTTGAACGCAATTCACATGAGATGGAAATAATGGAAGTAGGAAAAAAGAAAGATGGATGTAGCATGTACAGAGTGTTGTCATTTATGTAGAATATTCAGTGTGACTATAAAAACAGTACCATGAAATTTCTTCTTAGTTCATTTTCTTTGTTTACTGTTTAGTACAACATAACAAAGGTGCCTCATACTCTTTGGGTGTAGCCCAATGTCTATAATGTGGACCTTAAGGTGTTCTAGAGTTTTCTACCTTGTTCAGCTACAATATATTAGTATTTAAACCTTCAAGAACATAAATATTCTTGTGCTACAAATTGTTAGTGGTATCATTATCATCTGTAAACTAAAGGTAATAGCACCACTTACATGGAACATTTCCTAGGAAGATGAAACAAAGAAATACATACAAACTATTTGTACCTCAAAAAGTACTGACTAGGTTTCCAGTACCGATTTCTTTATTGGTGACCAGGCCTTAAGTCCAATTAGAGAGCTGTAGGTTACCACCAAGTTATGCATGTCATTAGTACACCATTTAGGGTTATTGTGCCTTGCTGTCCTTGCTGTGATTCATAGGAATTATACCTGAGTAGGACTGTTAGGTGCTTCTCTCCAATGGAAGTTTGCAAGGTACCTTCTGACACTATGAAAGATAGTCTCTGGGGAGGAAGCTTTCAGGTCAGTGAACCAGCTACCCAGGGCTAATGAAGTCAGAGATCTTAGGAGAGAAACTACCACCACCACTGAACAACATAATCCCTAACTATACTCTAACTATTTGTCCTTATACCCACAGAGAAGTGTAGTCCTCCCCCCTCATCAATGAACCTTCTCTTTGGAAGAGCTAGGGAACGTTAAAAAAAGAACCCTGTAGTCCCAGTGGATACATCTACAAAAAACTCATGAACCTAAGACTCAGAAAACTTTGTGGAAGAAGCAGCAGAAAATGGTAAGGGCCCAAGGAACCAGGAGTTTGCTGTGAGATAGTGTCTCCTGGAAAAGTCAGAAGCTACACCCATGAAGTCTCACCCATGTGACTTCCTAAACATGAGCTGAACAAGGATGACACCAATAGACATTCTAACTTGGACAAGAGAAAGACTCAACCCCACACAAAAAACTACAAGCAAACAAGGAAGGTTGAGAAATTATCTTTCCCAGGGGAAGAGGGCTTACATACTGACCATGACACATGTGAGGTAGAGATAAGACAAGTCACACTTCTCTTCTTCCACCATGGGGCCTCAGGGATCAAACTCAAGTCATCGGGCTTGGTCACAGGTACCTTTATCCACTGAGTCATCTTAATAGGTCTTGTATTTTTTTATAGGACAAATACCATGATATGAATGACCCAAAAAACAAAAAAATCAATAAGGCTGAACATGAAAGTGATAAATACAAAAAAGATCAGGTTCTAAAATCAGTGTCTGGATTTAGGCAGAAGGATGGATACTTAGCTTCTGCTAACACTCCAGAGACCAAATCTTTGACACAAGACTGGCTGACAAGAGAATGTGGTAGGAATTCAGGAAAGTCTTCCTCTTTACTTTCAGAGTCTTTGTGAAATAAGAGGGGGAAAAAAAACCAACCCTAGACTATCAGAGTTGGTGTCTAGGCCTCAGCAGTTGAAGTAAGTACACAGCTGACCATCAATTGCCATTTAATTAGGAGAGAGCTTATGCAGCACAATTAGCACTGTTATGTAAGTTTCAAAATGAAAAATGCCCCAACTTTTGTTATGCTTTGTAGTATGACTTCCCCGCATCTCCTGGCACATTTATGATTTCTATAAGAACAAATGCAGAAACTGTCTTGAAGATTGACACAGCCCATCTGCTTTAAAATATCTGGTGTTGCAAAATGCCATATTTTCTCGTAACATTCTCTTGCACAGAAGCAGACTGAAAAAACAGGTATTATTAAGAAATGATCTTTTGAAAAAATGTAATTAATAAAAAAAACTAAATTAGTTTGTTAATAGTAAATTAGCTAGTTCAAGTTTTCTTCCCCAATGGATGATTGTTTGAATTTACCTGCTGAGGCATACCTATTTTTTTTTTAGTAATGAATCTAAATTTAGTTTATAGTAGCACATGACAATAAAAAACACAACTTCTGTTTTGTGAGGATGGGCTTTCTCTTCCAAAATTTAGAAATGAAATTAAGGACTGAGGCAACTAAAGGAAAATATAAGGGTTTTCTAAATATTATGCAGGTCAGACATTTTTTTTTTAAAAAAAGGCTTCCAAGTGCACAGGATTTTGTTGTTTGAAATTTGGCATCCATTGTTTTCATGTTTCAGGTAAAGCAGTCTCATGACTTCTGTGCAGACAAGCCACTCGCATTTCAATTTAAAGTAATGGTGTGAGCAATTTCACTCCATTACTTCTGTCTCCAATAGGTTCACAGCATCCATGTTAATGTCTACCAACAAAACATGAAAAGAACAACGGCTTCTCATTTGTATAATGGGCTTGAGTGAGATGGTGGTTGTTCTCATGGATGAATACACTAAGTGATTAAAATAATTGCTAGTACTCAGACACGTATGGTCGAACAGCATCCCATGCTATCTGATAGCAAATGGAACAGAAGCAAAACCCTTTACATCATAGGGGAAGTCTCTTATCAGTGTACTGGGGAAACTCATTCTTACTCCATGTCTACCTTTCCAAAGGTCTCAGACATCTGTGACACTGAATCTAAGTGTAAGGAAATGTAAGGTTGAAATTTCCCACCAAATGTAATTTGTGGGACTCTTGCTACTAATGATAGCAATTAAATGCATCTTTTCAGAGTAAATGCAAAATTAAATATCCGAAAGGTCTAAGTACATCAAAAAGTCTGTGACTGAGTAGCTAAGCGTGTATAGATGCATAGTAAGTATTGTGCCAAGATATTTTACAACTTCTAAGTAGAAATCTCGGTTACTTCAAAGACTAACATTCAATTAATATTCTGGTACATGAGTACATATCTTAGTAAATGAATAAAAATACATAGATAGATACCTGCAGAGTTGACTTTCAACATTCCATATTGAAATCATTGTGTGTTTTTTCTATGATGATTACTCAACTCTTTGAATATACAGTACACATACTTGTTCTTTTTAGTCAAAAATATTTTTCTTCCTGATTTTGATATTGAAGAATGTATTTTAAAATTCCTTAAGCAACAAGACCGATGGTTTATTATAGGCAAAATAAGACATTCAGCACCAAAGATATGCAAGTGTATTTGATATAAAATTTTAAAATGAGAGGTAGGTCCTGGGAACCAGCCTTGCTCCACCATCGTCAGAGAGGCTTACTCCTGCAGAAAATGGGAAGAAGTGCAGAGACCAACAGCCAGACAATATGCAGACAGTGAGAGACCTTAAAACACTCAGTCCTAAAAGGATGTCTCCATCAGATCTCTCCAATCAGGGCTCAGGGAACTCAGCAGAAGAGGAAGTAGAAAGAATGTAAAGGCCAGAGTGGGTGAAGGACATCAAGAAATCAAGGCCTTCTGGACGCAACAGGGTTAGGTCACATATGAACTCACAGAGACTGTGGAAGCATGCACAGAATCAGCATGTTTCTGTATCAGATGGGGTTCTAGAGCTGAAAGGCAAGGTGGACACATGTCCCCATTCTTAACCCAAAAGCTATCTCCAAAAGTTAGTTTTCTCTGAAGGAGCCTCACTGGGGAAACAAACCATGCCCAGGAAGTAGATGAGGACCCCATGATAAGCAGTAGATGGCCGACAGAAAACAAACGCAATAGCATCTTTGGTGGTTCCTTGTCTCATAACTTTAGGCTAGGGTATTGTTTTCTACCTTACAGATCTTTTGCATACATATTTTGGTTTCCAGTTTGTGGATACTTGTATACCCATTTTTTATATGAAGATTTTTTTACATTTTATTTTTTTAATTTATTTTATTTAATTAACATTTTTTTCATTTATTTTACAAACTCACCACAGTTTTCCCTACCTCCTCTCTTCCTTTTCCCTCTCATCTACCCGGCTCCCCATCTATTCCTCCATCATCTCCATTCAGAAAGGAGCAGGCCTCCTATGGGCTTAAACAAAGCATGGCTCATCAAGTTGAGGTATACCCATATTTTTAACAGCTGTATTCAGAATAGCAAGCGAATGGGATCAGTCTAAATGTCTAGCAACTCATGAATGGATAAGGAAAATGTGGCATATCATACAAACAATGCGATTCTGTTCAGCCATCATGAAATCTGAAGGAAAAATGGATGGAACTGGAAAACATTAAGTGAAGTAACCTGGACTTAGAAAGACAAATGCCACATGTTCTCTCGCATAGGTGGATTCTAGTTCCCAATGTTTGTATGTATGTATTTATATAGGAATGAATGTGGATAGAGGCTATCAAGCTAGAAACTGGAGCATGAGAGGCAAGAAAGAAGCTTGAAGAAAAGAGTTTGGGACAGTAATAGAACATGTGGGACATGAAGGTGGAAAGGGAATACTAGAGGCAGAAGAGTCCAAAGGAGGAGGAGGAGGACCAGGGAAATGAGCAAGGGTAAGAGATGTTGACTCACCCAAGTGTGTATGAAAATGCCACAAGGAAACACAATACCTTACTCGGTAATTAAGAAAATACAGCCAATTTTTAAATCCTATTACCTATAAGTGTTCAGCTTTCTATAAGAACAACAAAGTTAAGTTTTCCAAAAACTATAATCTGAAGAACCAAAATCTCAGACTCAGATATCACCGCGATTAAAATGGCTAGAAAGAGAATTTAAAAAATAATAGTGTTAATATGTTGAAGATTCTAATGGAAAAAACCAACCAGTAGCAAGATCATGTGGACAGTATACTGAAATAATTGAGAGCAATTGCTGGGATAAACCTGTTGCAATAAAATGAAAAAAAAAAAAAGAAATGACTTCCACAGCTTTCCAACAGCCTTGACATCGCTAAAGAAAGGATCCATAAGCATGAATATACATCAGGAGCTATGCTGAAACTGAACAAAAGGAGAGGAAATGGTAACAGGGAGTAAAAGCAGAATTTATAAGCATTGTGGACACATGTTACAATGTATAATTCACACGTAATTTGAATAACAGAGAAATAAGAAAGAGAACACAGATTAGAAATCAATGAAATATTACTATTAACTTCCCCCAAATAAACAAGACACTTAAAGACCAAATGATACCAAGAATGTCAGAGAAACTCAAACAGGATAAATTAAACCAAACAAAACCAAGTGTCCACCCCCAGGCATACCATGTACCTATTGTAAACAATCGAAGAGATTATCTTGAAAAAGGCAGAGATATAGAGATATGGAAACCTCTTTAAACAAACAAGAATGGAGGATTTCGTTATTCCTAGGCCAGCCTTGGAATTTGTTAAAAGAAATTTTTCAGAAACAATGAAAATACTGTCATAAATCTGAGTCTTTATAAAGAAAAAAGAAAAAAAATCATAAAATAAAACTGGAAACTTTCATTGTTATTCTTATCTGACTTAAAAGGCAACCTTACTCAGCATTAGCCATGTAATTAGATAATTATGACATGAGGATACATGAAAGTCTTATTATAAGGAAGGAATCAGGAATATTCTGACAGACAATTGCAGCAAAATATGAAAACAGTGTGTTATTTTAAGATGGATTTAGGTTCATTAAAATGTGTGTTGTAGCCAGGCAGGGGTGTCACATACTTTTAATTCCAGCACTTGGCGGGCAGAGGCAGGCGGATCTCTGAGTTCTAGACCAGCCTAGTCTACAAAGTGAGTCCCAGGGTGGGCCAGGGCTACACAGAGAAAACATGTCTCAAGATAAAAGAAAAGAGTGCTGTGAAAGCCAGGATGACAAATAACTTTTTCTTTTAAACAATATAGCTTATATGCTGAGAGGATAGACAAAAGGAAGAACAAGGAGACAAAATATACAAGGAAAACAGAACAGTTACAAAAGTGGTAGATACTAATCCAGTTATGGCAAACAACTAATTTAAATGTGAATGGTCTAGACATTCTAACTAAAAACCAGAGATGATAGTCAACTTAAAAGAAAAGGGGGAAGGGGGACTGCTGGAAAGACAGCTCAGAGGTTAAGAGCACTGACTGCTCTTCCACAGGAGCTGGGTGCAATTCTCAAGGCTCAGAGGTTAAGAGCACTGACTGCTCTTCCACAGGAGCTGGGTGCAATTCTCAAGGATCAGAGGTTAAGAGCATTGACTGCTCTTCCACAGCAACTGGGTTCAATTCTCAAGGCTCAGAAGTTAAGAGCACTGACTGCTCTTCCATAGGAGCTGGGTTCAATTCTCAGCCCCCACATGACAGTTCACAACTGTCTCTAACTCTAAGATCTGACACCTTCACACAGACCTACATACAGGCAAAACACCAACATACAATAAATAAATAAACTATTTTTTAAACTCTTAATAAAACCTAAAACAAGAATTCATCGGAAAAAAAAAAAAAAAAAAAAGCCGGGCGGTGGTGGCGCGCGCCTTTAATCCCAGCACTCGGGAGGCAGAGGCAGGAGAATCTCTGTGAGTTCGAGGTCAAGCCTGGTCTACAAAGCGAGTTCCAGGAAAGGCGCAAAGCTACACAGAGAAACCCTGTCTCGAAAAAAAAAAAAAGAATTCATCGATTATCTACAAGCACCCAACCTAAATATAAAGACTAGAGTAGACAAAGATGAGAGAAATGGAGTAGCTATTTCTTGATAGCTTTATTAATTTATTATAATAGAAAGTATTGTCAGAGATAAAAGTTTTCTTTTTTCTTATTTCATTTGTTTCATTGTTTTTGAGGCAAGATCTCAAGAGTAAGCCTGGTCTGGCCTTGAATCTGTAGCAATGCTCCTGTCTTTACCTCCCCCCCCCCAATTCTGGAACTATAGATATGCATTATCATACGTGTTCTTTTCTTCAAAAGCAAACTATCATAGTTCACACAGAAACATTGTCTGAGTTGCTCAATGTTTGGCAAAGAAAGGGACTTACATTTAAACACTTCAAAACATGAGTCATCACACACAGATGTTTGATGTGCTGACTCTAGAAAGCATTTAAGGAAGAATAATGCCAATTCTTCATATTTTCTCCCAGAAAAGAGGAGCAAAGAGAAGAAGTTTTCAATTCACTCTATGGAGCCAGGATTTACCAAAACCAAATAAAGAAATAATTAAGATTATGGACCAAAACAGCTCACAGATATAGATGCAAAAATCCTCAATAAATTGTTAAAAGAAAAAATGCAACAATGTATATTTTTAATTGCACATATTGACCACATGGGATTTATTCCTGTTATATAAAACTGGTTCAATAAGCAAAGTTCAATAAATACAAGCATCCTATCAATGGCCTAAATTTAAATATAGATCAATCCATACAGAAAGCACATATATAAAAGATATATATAATGCAAAGAAAGTAACATATTTTGTATCAGTTACTTTCCTCTTGCTGTGATAAAACATCATGACCAGGATAACTATTTAAAAAAAAAGAGAGAATTTACTTGGGCTTATGGCTTCAGGGAAGCAGAATTCATGATGGTGGAGTGAGGACATGGTGGTGGAAACAGCTAAGAGCTTTGTAAGCAGGAAGGAGACACGACACAGAGGGAAACAGGAATGGTAGGAGGCTTTGAAAGCCTCAAAGTGCACTATGGTCTACCCCATCCAACAAAGCCACACCTCCAAATCCTTCCCAGGCAGTTTCACCAACTAAGGACCAAGTATTCAAACACTGAGCCTATACGGGCCATTCTTATTCAAAGCACCACATGGGGAAATATCCTGTAAGGAAAATAACCCATATTTCATTTCGCTATTAACAAGTGATATTATTTTCTTAATAAAAATTGCCATGAATCTATAAAAATATTCTGGAAATAATATACCTGGAACATCCATGTAATTACATTCAAGATTAGGTAGCCTGTTGTTTTCTGAAAGGAAATGGAGGAGCAGTGGACCTGGGGAAGAGGGGAGGTGGGGGGGGGGGCTGGGAGACAGGGAGGCTGTAGTCTGGATGGGAGAAGAATAAATTTTTAAAAATTATATGCACACAGACACACACAAAAGTCAGGCTGTTACATAAAATCTGTGAATTCACAAAATTTGAAATTTAAAAGATACAATTAATAATAACACCAAAAAGGAAGGGAAGAAATACTTAACTACAAATATACCAAATGTAAAGGAGTCAGAGATAATATAGGATATATTCTATGATCATAGATTGAAAGACTATTACTAATCTGTCAATAGTTGATTTATGAATTGCTGCAGCCTCAATGAAAAAGTGTTTCCATGCTAATTGTCATATATGAAAAAAAGATTCCAAAGTTTATGTGGAAAGGAAATATGTAGACATAACAACGTGGTACTAAAAAAAGAGAAAAACTGGTAAACACACATTACCTTTTTTGAAAATTTACTATAAAACAACAATGACCATTGTAGATAGAGAGCTATTGGTTGAAAAAAAGTAGAAACAGAGACCAGAGGAATTGGACCTATATAAATCTAATCAACTGACTTTGGCAAAGACTGTTAAATAAAGAAAGGATAAAAATCTTTCCAACTGAATCTAACACAATAATATAAGTTCATATGCATAAGTTGAACCTATGTAGACTTCCACTGCATACAAATTTGAGTTCAGAATGGATTGTGTAAAAATTTTAAATGTCTAGAAAAAAACATAGGAGAAAAACTGATGTGGATTTGTTTTGGTTATGGGTTTCTACGTGTAGGACTAGAAACATAATCTAAGAAGTAGAAAATGGTAAATTGGTGCTTATTAAAATTAAAGGTTCTAAATTATAAAAGTCATTACTGAGAAGACAAAGAGAGAATCCAGACAATGGTGGAATCATTAGCAACAAGTATGTGTATCTACAACAAGTCTATAGCTCGGTATATAAAGAATTATTATAATTCAGCAGGAAGCTGATATAAAAGAAAGAAAAATAGGGTAAAAGATTTTTGAACTAATACTTCACTAAAGAAGAAACATGAATGGTCAATAACTAAATGAGAAGATACCGTTATGCACTTAGTATTATAACAAAGTAGTTTTAAGTGGCTCTACCAATACTGTGAAGAAGGCTGCGCAGCAGAGTCTGTCACTGCTATTGAGAATGCAAAATCATGTTTTACTTAGTTTCAGGTAGTTTTTTTATGAAGCTGAAGATAATCTTAACACACAGTTTGACAATTGCAGTCCTGGGCATTCAACCAAGAGATCTGAAAACTTATATTCACACAAAGACCTGCATTCACATCTATTTAGAGAAGTTTTGTTCATAATTGTCCCACAGTGAAAGCAGTCATGATGACCTTGAATGGATGAATGGCTTATCGTAACAATGGAATATTATTCCATGATAGAAAATAGCATGAGCTATCTGGCAACTCCAAACCACATTTGAACATTAAATATGTATTGTTTAGTAAAAGAAGCCAATCTGAAAAAGTGATATATTGTATAAATCTATGGGATATTTTATTAAAAAGACAAAACTGTAGATACAATAAAGAGTTTATCGTAAACTAGGCAGTCAGCAAATGAGGAAACATTTACATAAGAAACACGGGGATTTTTCTTTTTAGGTCAGTGCAAACATTTTTAAGCTATTATATACCTTTGTTGAAACCCATAGAATTTTCAAGCACAAAGACTGCACCTTAATTCATGCAAATTTAAGAATACCAATAGGGAAATCAAGAGATTCAAGAAGAGAATGCAGGCTATGACTAAAATAATCTAAATGTGTTATAAATATATAAACTAGCTTCACTGAAGGAGGTGACAGGAACCAGAGGAGCAAATCCTACTGGAAGATTTAGATTTTTAGGAAAATATGTAAGACTCAAGACAAAAGAAAAAGTGTATAATCATTCTGATTGATTACATTCTATCCAATAGGTAAGAATTAAAGATCAAAGCTTCTGAAAACTCTTTCTATCTCTCCCTCCACCCCCATCTCCCCTCAAAACTGAAATGTTAAGTAAATGAATGATCTGTAGTAGAAACCCATATTCTTTTTTTTTCCCCCAAGATACAGTTTCTCTGTGTAACTTTGGAGATGTCCTGGAACTCGCTCTGGCCTCAAACTCACAGACATCTGCCTGCCTCTGCCTCTCAAGTGCTGGAATTAAAGGCATGTGCCACCACTGCTTGACAGAAGCAAGATTCTTTTTTTAATTTAAATTTATATATTTCATTTTGTTTTCTTTTTTATTATAGAATATTTTCTATTCATTTTACATACCAACCAGAGATCCCCCTCTCCTTCCTCCTCTCCGCCACAGCCTTCCCCCCAACCCAACCCCCATTTCCTCATCCTCTAAGGCAAGGCCTCCCATGGGGAGTCAGCAGAGCCTGGTACATTCAGTTGAGGCAGGTCCAAGTCCCTTCCCCTGCACCAAGGCTGTGTAAGTTGTCCCACCACAGGCACTGGGCTCCAAACAGCCTGCTCATGCACCAGCAGCAGATCCTGATCCCACTGCCAGGGGACCTCTTAAAAAGTTCAAGCTGAACAAATGACTCACCTATGAAGAGGGCCTAGTCCAGTCACATGAAGGCTCCACAGCTTTTGGTCCACAGTCCATGAGTTCCCACTAGTTTGGTCTGGTTGTCTCTGTACGTTTCCACATCAGGATCTTGATGCCCCTGCTCATAGAATCTCTCTTCTCTCTCATCAACTGGACTCCTGGAGCTTGGACTGGTGCTTGGCTGTGGATCTCTGCATCTGCTTCCATCAGTTACTGGATGAAGGCTCTGTGATGACAATTAGGGTTCACCAATCTGATTTCCAGAGTAGACCAGTTCAGGTACCCTCTCCACTATTACTAGGAGTTTAAGGTGGGTTCATCCTTGTGGATTCCTGGGAACGTTCCTAGGACCCTGTTTCTCCCTGTTCCCATGATGTCTCCATTTATCATGGTATCTCTTTCCTTGCTCTCCTACTCCTGTTCTCTTATGTTCTCATCCCCCATCCCCTACCCTCCATTGCCCCCCCCCACCAGTTTGCTCATGGAGATCTCATCTATTTCTCCTTCTCAGGGAGATCAAAGAAGAATCTCAAATGGCTGAAAGACATTTAAGGAATCCCTCAACATCCTTAGTCATCAGGGAAATGCAAATCAAAACAACTCTGAGATACCATCTTACACCTGTCAGAATAGCTAAGATCAAGAACACTGATGATAGCTTGTGTTGGAGAGGATGCAGAGCAAGGGGAACACTCCTCCACTATTGGTGGGAATGCAAACTTCTACAGCCACTTTGGAAATCAGTATAATGGTTCCTCAGAAAATTGGGAATCAATCTACCCCAAGACCCAGCTAGTTCACTCTTGGGCATATACTCAAGGAACGCTCAATCATACCACAAGAACACATGCTCAACTATGTTCATAGCAGCATTATTCGTAATAGCCAGAATTTGGAAACAACCTAGATGCCCATCAACTGAAGAATGGATAAAGAAAATGTGGCACATATACACAATGGAGTAATACTCAGCAGTAAAAAACAATGACATCATGAAATTTGCAGACAAATGGATGGAACTAGAAAATATCATCCTGAGTGAGGTAACCCAGACTCAGAAGAACAAACATAGTATGTACTCACTCATAAGTGGATACTAGATGTAAATCAAAGGCTAACCAGACTACAACCCACAGCTCCTGAGAAGCTAACAAGCAGAATCAAGATTCTTGATGTCAGACATGTAAGTCAGACCAAGCAAGGGGGAAAAAAACTACAATGAGCCGTTTGCACACAAATGTGAGACAACAATTAAGGGAAAAGGAGGCCATTAATTTGAAAGAGACCAAGGGTTTGGGTTTGTAGGGTGGAAAGAGAAGGAGAAATGATGTTTTAAAAATTGAAAACATGAAGATTGAATCTTCCAGGCTTAGAGTGTGTCTTATGATTCCAAAAACTTTGAGGGAGATACTTTGCTTTGTCTAATTCCCTCCATCCAACTCACAGTAGTTCTAATAACTACTAGAAATTAGACTTTAATGAATCCTGGCTGAGGGCCTGTCCCAATCACTGCTAAAGTGCCTGAACTCTGTGTTTGGAATTCATGACACCCACAATGACTCCTTGAAGCCTTAAAAGGTTCTTGGTCATAGTCTGAAACTTACACATAAAGTTAATGAACTGATATACAAGAGTAGAATGGCTGTTACATTAATTTAATCTCAAACAAAACATGCATGATACAAGATACAAGTACTCTTGGAAGAAAAAATAGGTAATATCTTTCCAAGCCAAATGTATATTTTAAATTTTTGAAAGTGTTCTTCTTGTACAATAATCTGTCTGTGTTTATTTGCTTTAGAAAGTGAGCAAAGACAGGAAAGAAAAGATTGCTATTGACAAATGTCACTAATTTTATTTCCTCCAAACATGATCAAATCATGAGTAATATGTTCATATTCACAGGAACCACAAGACAGCAGATTTTCCTTAGGCCACATCGCCCTTACAAAAATAATTTCAACAGGCTAAACTGTCACTCAGTTTAGAGCAGTGCAAAATACATTTCCCTTTTGGCAATCGGCAATTTTTTTCATTAATAGACAAGATTGATCATTGTAAAATTCCTTTATCTTTTTATACAGTACTCCACAGCTCAAGGTAGTATCACAAGGTCAGAATAAATATAAAACCCATCTTTATTCAAAATACATTAACAAAGACAGTAGGAACATTCTGTGCATAGCCCAACAATGAAACACACCAAAATGTCAGAACTGCTTTAATTATGTGAGAGTACCAATTGTTCTCAACACAAATCAAACTTGTAACAAAAGAAATAAAATTACTTTTAGCTTCTTCACACACCTACTTATCTCACAAAATTTACATCTTCAGAGGCCTTGAACTCTCAAAAGTTTTTTTTTTTTTTAATTTAGGCATGAGAGTGTATATCTTCTCATGCCTTTTCCTTTTGAAAAGCCCTTCATTTGGCCATACCCATAGTGTAACTCCATTCTCTCAAAAATGGGTCAAATAAATATAGAATATTTAGCCAAATTCCTTCTGGCTCTATCTTCATTTTCCATATGTAGCTGTAAAAAAAATCAGATGTGCTCAGACAGCATCCACATTTCATTAGCTTCTCCCAAAGGGATGAAATGACCCAGAATGGCAGAGGCTCGTTATTTCCAGAAGTTATCTGCACACATGCAACATCAAGTCTGGAAAGTCAAAGGATGTATATAATTAATACTCTAAGTTTCAGTTCATGAACCTATAGAAAGTAGAAAATGAGAAGAAGTAGCCAGGCAGAAACTCATATCAACAAACAAAAATAGGAAACACATGTAACTCAGTCTGCAGCAGATTAGCACTCTGGCCATCCATTTTTATTTCCAGTTTGTGGTCCCCTTTCTGGGGAATTATGTCATGAAGAGGTGAATGTTCAGACAGGGAGTAGCTCAGTGGATGAAGCATGGTCTGTGCAAGCTGGATCCCCAGAACCATGTAAAAGGTAGTTAGTTAGGCATGGCGGCCACCTGCATTCCAGAATGGGAGAGGAAGAGGATTCCACTGGGCAAGCTGACTCAACTAGGTGGAATTGGTAAGTTTCAGTTCCAGGTAGAGACCTTGCCTCAATAGATAAAATGCAGAGCTGTGAAAGAACACTCCTGGGGACAATTTCAAGTCTTCATATACATGTTCACATATATGTATCTTGCACACAGATCTATCTCCACACATTAAACTCATATATACATGCATCAAACACACAAAAAAAATTAGAAATAAAAGCACCAAATGTTTAAATTTTCACCTTCTCTTCTTCCTCCCTGACTCACCCAGCTCAAGTCCAAGAGAGGCTAGGACCTTACCCTTTACCAGTATAATGTAAGAAGTTGAGATATGGGTTAAAAATTAGAGGACTTAAAGTTTGTATAACTGTCAACAAACATGAAAATCTTGACTGGTAGATTCTAAACATGATTTCCTAGTCTTATGTGGTGTTCAAATCAGTTTCAACCCAGAAAAAAAATACTTTTAAATACATTCTTTCTTCCCTTGTGATCAGCATTCTCATGTATGAATGGATAATCACAGAAATTTATTG
>CABHPQ010164529.1:7325-40186 GCA_902168405.1 Peromyscus aztecus | reverse complement strand
CATCTCATCAGCCCTGACCTGTGGTTTTTATATTTCCATTTCACACAGGAAAAGTTACATAGAAGTGAAAGGGAAACAGTCTTGACCATGAGTATACAAGAAAGAACAAACTTCATGAGAAAATAAATGAAAAGAGAACCAGAAGGGAAATAACTACATCTGGTTCAGTAAACCAGCTAGTATCTAATACACTTGAGGCAAAGGAAAGAAGAAACAATATCAACCAGAAATCAATCAATCAAAAATCACAGAAATCAGCAGATCCTCCTCCGCAATAGCACTAAATGTAAATAGTCTTAATTCTAACTAAAAATGCAGACTAGTGGATAAAACACTTGCTACATAAGTCTGGAAACCTGAATTTGACCCCTGGAATCCAGGTAAAAGTGAAAGGAGAGAACTCCTGAGTTTTCCTCTGACCTCATGCATATGCACACATCCATGTACACATACAAACACACCACACACACACACACACACACACACACACACACACACACGCACACGCACACACACCATGCATACACACACAGTAAAATAAGAAAATGTATATTAGCTTACTGGATTAAAAAAAACAAGCCTCGACAGAGCGGAGAGAGTGAGGAGGCTGCATCTGGCTCCTGCTCTCACAGCCATTGCAGTAAATTGAGCTCCATAGAGACAGCGCCGGGGCAAGCGCCAGCCGGACGGGCACTAGGCGACTTTGTGCCTCGCGGAGGAAAATCAAGTAAACATGGGCAAAGGAGATCCTAAGAAGCCAAGAGGCAAAATGTCCTCATATGCATTCTTTGTGCAAACTTGCCGGGAGGAACACAAGAAGCAGCACCCGGATGCTTGTCAACTTCTCAGAGTTCTCGAAGAAGTGCTCAGAAAGGTGGAAGACCATGTCTGCTAAAGAAAAGGGGAAATTTGAAGACATGGCAAAGGCTGACAAGGCTCGTTATGAGAGAGAAATGAAAACCTACATCCCCCCAAAGGGGAGACCAAAAAGAAGTTCAAGGACCCCAATGCACCCAAGAGGCCTACTTCGGCCTTCTTCTTGTTCTGTTCTGAGTATCGCCCCAAAATCAAAGGAGAGCACAACGGCTTGTCCATCGGGGACGTGGTGAAGCTAAAGGAAAACCCGATGCAGCGAAGAAGGGGGTCGTCAAGGCTGAAAAGAGCAAGAAAAAGAAGGAAGAGGAAGATGAGGAGGAGGATGAAGAGGATGAGGAAGAAGACGACGAAGATGAAGTGATGATGAATAAGTTGGTTCTAGTGCAGTTTTTTTTTCTTGTCTATAAAGCATTTAACCCCCCTGTACACAACTCACTCCTTTTAAAGAAAAAAAATTGAAATGTAAGGCTGTGTAAGATTTGTTTTTAAACTGTACAGTGTCTTTTTTTGTATAGTTAACACACTACCAAATGTGTCTTTAGATAGCCCAGTCCTGGTGGTATTCTCAATAGCCACTAACCTTGCCTGGTACAGTCTGGGGGTTGTAAATTGGCATGGAAATTTAAAGCAAGTTCTTGTTGGTGCACAGCACAAATTAGTTATATATGGGGACGGTAGGTTTTTTGCTTTGTTTTTTTATTTGTTTGTTTGGTTTTGGTTTTTTTTTCATCTTCAGTTGTCTCTGATGCAGCTTATTACGAAGATAATTGTTGTTCTGTTAAATGAATACCACTCAAATTGCAAAAAAAAAAATTGCAGCTGTTTTGTTGACATTCTGAATGCTTCTAAGTAAATACAATTTTTTTATTAAAAAAAAACAAGCCTCAAATATTTGTTATGCATAAGCAGCACATGTCACTGGCAAAGACATACACAAACTGAGAGTCAAAGAATATAGGTAAGCCAAGCAAATGGAAGCTAAAACAAAACAGGAATAGCTATGCTTTATCCCTGATAAAGTATACTTCAAACCAAAATTATCCAGAGGAGATAACAAAGGCTACTACTTATTACCATGGTTAAAAATCCACTAAAACAATCTAATTCTAAATATATGCATTATATGCACCAATTACTGAAGCATTCAATTTCACGAAACAAACAGTATTGAAAATAAAGAAAAATATAGTCACAGATATCTCAGCAGTGGATGAGTTCAATACCATATACTTATCAATAGATAAACCATCCAGTCAATAAATCAAAGAAATCTTCAGAGTTCAAATTCACCATACATCAAATGCACTTGACAGAATATTCCACCAACATCTATGAATACATGGCCTTCTCAGCAACCAATGGAACTTCCTCTAAAATTTCTCTAAAGTTTAAGCCACAAAGCAAGTCTTAGCAAATACTATCTAAATAAATGAATAGTAAACTTCTTGTACTTATCACAGTGGAATAAAGATAGGAATTCTAGAAACTACACAAATGCATGGAAATTGAAAAGTACACTCTGAATGATCAGTGATCATTAAAGAAATCCAGGAGCATTATTTAAAATGGTCTAGAATCAAATAAAATAAAAGCACAACTGTCTTAGTTAGAGTTTCTAACGCTGTGACTAAACACCATGACCAAAAAGCAAGGAGGAGAGGAAAGGATTATTTCTTTTCTTTTCCTCCTCCCCCCTCATTTCCTCAACGGAGGCTCCTTCCTCTCCAAAGACCCCAGCTTGTGTCAAGTTGACACACAAAACCAGCCAGTCAGTACAACTGACTCCTTGTCAACTTGACACCCAAATACATCACTATTAAGCCACAACCCTTCCTTATTCATCCAAGATCTCACATTAAAATCATAAATTTTAAAAGTCCTAGTCTTTACAAATTCAAACACATTAAAATTTCTATCTCTTTAAAACATCCATTCTCTTTTAAAAGTTCAAGTCTTTCATCTGTGAACTCATTTAAAAAATAAAAAATTAAAAACCTTCTTCAAGAGGGAAGAACCAGGGCACCATCATAATCTGAACCAAGCAAAGCCAAATTCCAACAGTATAAAAAACTCAATGTCCAGTTATCTGGGATTCACTCACGATTTTCTGGACTCCAAAGGGTTGGGTCACTTCTCCAGCTCTGCCCTCTGCGGTACACACAGCTTGTCTTCCAGGCTCTGGCTGGCTCCACTGCTGCTACTGATGGTGGTCTTCCCAGGGTACCAGCATCTCCAAAATGCTGGGGTCCCTTGTTGTAGCTGGGCTGCACTTTCACCAATAGCTTCTCATAGGCTCTCCCCAAGCCTCAACTTCTTTGCATGACCCCTTCAATCCTGGGCCTTCAACTGCTCCTGAGACCGCACCTCCACCAATGGCCTCTCCTGGCCTCTCACAACAGTGCCGAGTCTCAGCATGACCCCTTCATGCCTTCAAAATCAGTACCACCTGGGTGGTGCTTACACATTACCAAGTCCTGCTGCCAGCACGAGGTACAAGCATGGCTGCCTCTGCAACACAGCTTCTCTATGCTCTCAGAAAATATGTCCCAGAAGGTTTCACGATGTTAGTCTCTTCTTAATCACCACAAATTTCTTAGCTCCAGCTAACCAGTGTCAGCTGTCCCAGTAACGTAAAGGTCTCACTTCAGTAGTTCTTGTATCTTGTTAATCACAGCTGATTCTCTGGCCCCAGCTAACCAGAACCACGGAATCTTAATTCAAAATAATGGTCCGGACAGAATCTTTAATCTTCCCTCTGAAACTTCACAAGCCAGGCCTCCATCTTCTGCATTGGTCTCAACATTCTAATCTTCCAAGATCCCACAAACATCCCACAGAGCTCTTAACAGTCAATGGCTCCTCTAGCCCAAAGTTCCAAAGTCTTTCCATAATCCTCCCCAAAACATGGTCAGGTCTGTCATAGCAATACCCCAGTATGCAGGGAACATTTTCTGTCTTAGCTAGGGTTCCTATTGATGTGATGAAAAACCATAACCAAAAAATCAAGTTGGGGAAGAAAGGGTTTATTCGGCTTACACTTCCAGATCATAGTCCATCACTGGAGGAATTCAGAACAAGAAATCAATCAGGACTTGAATCTGGAGGTAGGAGTTGATGCAGAGGCCACGGAGAAGTGCTGCTTACTGGCTTGCTTCCGCAGGCTTGGTCAGAGTGCTTTCTTGTAGAGCCTAGGACCACCAGCCCAGGGATAGCACCACCCACAAAGGGCTGAGCCTTCCTGCATTGATCACTAATCGAGAAAATGTCTTACAGCTGGATCTCATGGAGGCATTTCCTCAGCTGAGGCTCCTTCCTCTCTGATGACTCTAGTGTGTGTCAAGTTGACACACAAAACCAGCCAGTACACACAACTTAACAGAAACTGTGGGATACAGCAAAGGCAGTTCTCAGAGAAAAGGTTACAACTGTATATATTAAAAACTCAGAAATTTCAAATTAATAACTTAATAATGATCTCAAAGTCTTCAAAAAGTATAAATAAACTAAAGTGAAAATCAATAGACAGAAATAAGGATCACGTCACATATTAGTGAAATAAAGACTAAAAGAACAGAATAATCAATGAAGCAATTGGCTCTTTCAAAATGAAAAAACCTTTAGCCAAATTTACCAAACAACAAGGAGAGAAGGCCTAAATTAATAAAATTGGAATTGAGAAGTAGACATTACAACAAATGTCAATGAAATCCATAGACACATTTAGAGAAACACTTTGAAACCTCTGTTGTGGAAATCTGAAAACTCTAGAGAAAATAGAAGAATTCCAACATATTCAGACATACTGATGCAACTGCTCCTGGGGAGTCTATTTCTATCCACCCCAGACAGAGAGCAACGGCAGGCCATAGAAACGATTCTGCCCATGCCATCTTAGCAAACCACTGGGTTTAACTGGAGTTATTTAAAGGTGAATGTAGGAGAAATTAGTTACATTAACACAGGCAACTAATATGCAGCTATACCACTGAAGAAGTCTCTCCCGCCAGACACCTGTTAACCACTTATATTCTTAGAGAGGAAAAGGCTTCATATCCCTTGAGTGCCTGTCTTGTAAACTCTCCCTGTCCCATTCCACACAGAAATATCAGTGATCTCAACCACGGGAGGACTGTACACAAGTACTTGTAGCTTCTGTTTTTAGGATGGAAATGGCATTTCATCTTCAAAGGACGGAATTCCTTTCCTCCCTCCAATTTTTACATTCTTTCTTCTATCTTTTTACAGTGTTCTCTGAGTCTCAGATGGAATGTTATAGATGCACGATTATTTTCTTAGGGATAATTTCTGGGCTGGGATTCCACAGCAGTAGTCACTTATTTTTAGCACCATTACCAGTTATGTGTCACCACAGCAACTATCACCCATTGCAAAAAGAAGCTTCCCTGTTCAAGGCCGGTAGTAGTAATAATTTATGGGTTAAATATAAATGTTTAGAAGGCATTTTCATGGTCACATCATATGCATTTAGACAAGCAAGAGCCTCACCAGAGACACTAATCTCCCCAATCACAGGCGGTTTTGGTTTATTGTTATATTTTCTTTATGTTTATTTGTTTAACTACTGGCCTATAGTACCAAACATAGGTTCCTTCCAGCCAAGTGGGTCTTAAGTACAACTGGAAAATAACTGATTGTACCCATAGTAATTATGCTACTATTACATCAGAAGATGCCTTTCATGTTGATAGTATTAATATGGCATTCCACAGCTTAATAGGATGGCTGGCAACAATTCTCCCTCAGCAACCTGCATGGCACCTCCAACACTACACAAGCTAAGGAGCGGTGATGGTGTGTGCAGCTCAGTGCCAAAGTGATGGCTCCCTAAGCCATCTCCTTCTATCAGGGAACGCCAGGTCTTCAGCAATACACTCTTCTCATCTAACTCTGAGCAGTGGAGCTAGTGGGTACCGGGGTGGGGGCTTCCCTATCCAACAACTCAGCATCCATGTGAGGCAGCTTCACAATCATCAGTAACTGCAGTTCAGTCAATTTCACACCCTCCTCTGGCCTCAAAGGGCACCCCCATATAGACACATGGATATGTCACAGACACACACATACACAAATAAAATAAATCTTTTTTAAAGGGAAATGGTTAGGGCGATTCTCATCCCATGAGAGCTCTTTCCTCCAGAACTGTGGACACAATGGGGATCAACTGTACTTCTTCATCCCTTTGGTGAACCATGTTTGGGCATCCTCTTTCAAGCATTCCTGGGCTCTAGCTATGAAGCACTCCAGGAACTCACTAGCACAACATTTATCTTCATGTTCTTTCCCCCTAGGAACTCCAGCTCAACAGGAATCTTGCCATGTTTACTGTTGAGTGACCTGGACAGGCTCCTCTGTCTACGGTTTCCTTTTCTCTTTCCTCTCTTAATTGCTTTAGCACTTTATAACCCAATACACATGTTGGTCTAAATCAATCTGCCATAAAGATCATGACTTACCAGTCCTGGGGCCCCTGATGAATTAACTTCCTTCTTCACGCTCAGGTGAACACAGTATTATCCAATCTAATACACTGGACATTAAACCTCAACCTCTCTCGGGCTCTCTCATCCTCATTCTACCTTATTTTCTCTCTCCTCATTGTTCTTTGAACAGGTTCTGAGTTTTCTGATCCCAGGAGGAGCTATCTAGTGGAGATCTAATTGTACTCTCTGACTTACCTGCAGCTGTAAGAACGGACATGGTAGATCGCATCCTTCTTCCCCCCGATTTCCCTGTCAGTTCAGAGACTAGTGCAAAAGAGATCACACATACTCTTTTTTCTTGTTTTAATTTCCTGCCTATACAGGAGCATCTCTCTGGGAAGCCAGCTCAGCCTTACTTGCATGTCTCATCACCCTCAGCAGTGCCAATGGTTCGTTTCACATTCCTTACAGTGCTCCTCCATACATGCTGTTTTCAGAGACTACAATACATTCTCTGCCCCATAAACCACTGGAGAAGTATCTCTAACTAACGAACATGGTGGACCCCATTCATCAAGTATGCCATTCTACATAGTAGAAAGCCATCCTGGAGATCTCACATACAGACACAGACACACACACAGACACACACACAGACACACACACACACACACACACACACACACACCACACGCACGCACGCACGCGCGCGCGCGCACACACGGACATTTCATCTTGAGATAGAGTAGAATCAGTAGCATATTTCATCACCCACAACAGGAGCAATGCCTCTGTTTCTACAGCATACTATTCCACACAAAAACGAAAGAATGCTGGATTAGCCAGGGCTCTTGAAAGGGACAGAATTGATGACAGAGGTAGAGATAGAGACATAAAGATAGAGATATAAAGAGATTTATTAGAGTGTCTTACAGGGTGTGATCTAACAATACAACAGAAAGGCCAAGAATCTGGTAATTGTTCAGTCCATGAGACTGGATGTCCCAGCAGTCCCAAACTGGTTGGCTTACAGGTTGTGGTCTTAATAATCCAACAGAAAGGCCAAGAATCTGGTAACTGTTCAGTCCATGAGACTGGATGTCTCAGCAGAAACCTGGTCTGGAATCCCATGGAATTCCTAGAGAGCTGCGGGTCTTCGGTCTCCACTGGATCCTGAAGACGTAGGTCCTACCATCAGAGAAGGAACGGCTCAGCAGCAAGATGATGAACTTACCAGCAAGAGTGAGGGCAAGCAGGCAAAAAGCAGACGCTGCCTTCTTCAGTGTCCTTGCACGTGTGCTGCCACCAGAAGGCGTGGCCCAGACCTAAGGTGCCTCATCCAACTTCTAATGATTCCGTTGTCCTCAGCTCCCTGGGTTTTAGTTGATTCCAGTTGTAGACAAGTTGAAACCAAGATTAGCCATCACAGACCCTAAATCACATTGATATTGCCCCCCAGATGCTCCACCCTCACATGACTTCACTTCAATGTCCTACCTTATCACCTAGAGCAGAAGCAATGCAATTGCTCCTCCCGAACTCATCTTTAGGTCTGCCATGCCCTGTTTGGGTGTGACTTTTCCCGAAGAGTTTATTTCTACTTATTATCAGATAGAGATGGCCATGACAGAACCAAGAAATTACTTCATCTGTCTGCCCTGGCAAACCAGTGAGTTTAATTGGAATTACCTATAGAACCAAACGCACTCTACAAAACCAGTATTAATTATCTGGATACTAAAGTCAGATAAAGATACAACAAAAAGAGAAAATGAAAGACCAATTTCACTAATGAACATTGATGCAAATTTCTAAGTATGTGCTCATCAAATTCATGCTCATAAATCATATATTACAACCAAGTGGCTTTCATTCTGAGTATGCAAGAATGGTTCAATATATGAAAATCAATAAATATGTCACTTAAGTTGATTCAAAGATAGAAATCACATGACTGTTTTCACAGGTACTAAAAAGATCTTTGACAAAATTCAGCATCCCATTTATAATGACAAAGGCCCTAAAGAAACTAAGAATAGAAAGAAAATATCCTAATAGAAGGCTTTATATAAAAGACCTCTCTCTAGTCAACATAATACTAAATGGAACAGGACTGAGAAAGCATTTCCCCTAAAATTATGAGCAACACAATTGTATCCATTCTCTCTACTTACTTAATATAGTACTTGAAGAGCAATTAATTAAGAGAAAGAAATAAAAGGAACATAAACTGGGAAGGAAAGATTCAGATTTCTCCTTATTCTTTTACGATTATGATTCTATACTGTGCTGGTTAGTATTAACCACAATCTTGACACGTCCTAGAAGCACTTGGCTGAGAGTAAAATAGTCTTCCCCAGGGAGGGCATACCTATTAGAGATCCAATACCAAATGGTCATCTCTGACACATATACATACAAGCAACATTATACAGACTGACCAGGTTTGTATTTATGTATTTAGTAATATATATGTAACAGGAATTAAATAAAAAGGGATCATGAATTTGACGGAGATCAAGGGGGGTATATGGCAGGATTTGGAGAGAGGAAAGGGAATGTGGAAATGATGTAATTAAATTTTAATATAAAAAACTTAAAAAATAAAAAGGGAGACTGAATGAGGATTTATCTGTATCAGGTGGCCTGTGGGCACGTCTTGGGAAGTGTCTTGATAGTTAATTGATGTATGAAGGTTCAGCCACTGTGGATCATGCTTTCCATGCCCCACCCTTTAATAAGGACTTATTGGCATTTGATAGCTGCCCAGGAAGAGAAGATTTTACTCCCACTAGTAGGTCGCCCATGCACCAGGGGATGCCCACCCTCATGCACATGTAGGCAACTCTATTGGACTTACTGGGCTATCAAGAAAGGGGGGGCATGAAGTTGAGGAGGAAATATGTGAAAGGACCTGGAGGGCGTTGGAGGAGGTAAATGGGGTGGATACGGCCGTATTTCACTGTATGAATAACTAGTCCAGCAGATGAAGGTATTTTAGAGACATATGTGTGTCTCTCAATCTGATCATCGGACCACTAAAGCAATAAATGGACCGCCAACAAATGGAATTTTCCAGGGAAGTTCTTGCTGGCAGAAGGAACGGCGCCGGCTAGAGGAGGAACTTGTCTCCTGGAAAGAGATTTCCTGCTGTGACAACTTGTCAGAACACTGTACAGAATGAGACTGAAGCCCAGACAGGCGTGGATCAATGGTGGGCAGGCCCATACCTCACCTGGGACTGCTCAGGTGTACATACCCTTGGCCTCTAGTTAAATCTCACTTCAGGAAAGGAAGACAGACATAAGGGGTTTGTTGAATCTTTCTGTCCATCTTCCCAATGTGTCCACAGTCAGTAGCTCTCCTTTTTCTGTTTTCCACTAACAACTGGGCTCTTTTGGATTGTCTTGTTAAGGACAGGTGGCTGAACCTGACATGGGACACAGGTTGTGACCCCAAGTTTGATAAAATATGCTTAAATTCTCTAGAATAAAGAAAAATTTATTTTTTAAAAAAGACTCTAGCTATCCCGAAAGATATAAAGTCTATGAATCATAACAGTACCCCACATGGTGAGATATACCCAAGGGTACAATAGTGGCACTTACAGTTCGAGAGTAACCAACAGCCGTCTAACTGGATTTATGGTCCACTCAAGAGGAGAGAGTGCACCAGGTATTGCAAACCTAGTCTGCTGCCCATGGCTGCTGAGGTAATGGAGCCTAGATGAGGATGCACTGGGCCACTTCCCTATGTCACCCCTATGTCTACAGCAATCTAAATACGGCTCCTGACACTTACAGATCACCCCTCCTCAATCTAGATATGATTCCTTACACTTACAGATCACCCCCTCCTCAATCTAGATATGATTCCTTACACTTACAGATCACCCCTCCTCAATCTAGATATGATTCCTTATACTTACAAATCACCCCTCCTCAATCTAAATATGATTCCTTACACTTAAGATCACCCCTCCTCAAAGAAACTTCTTTTTGTAGCGGACAGAGTCCATCACGGAAAGCTACAAGAGGTCAAAATGCAGAAAACAACTGACTGTGGGGTGCACGGCCCTGGTTGATCCGTCTACAACACAACCCTATACCTAACGGCTCAGGGAGTATTGAGGAAGAGGAAGCCGAAAGATAGCAAGAGCCAGAGGACCAGGACATCTGCTCAGAGATGTCTTCTATAGATGACAGGGAAGCAGCGCCCATGAAATCTCAACAGAGTTGTCTAAACAATTCCTGGGATATAGCAACAGCAATCACCCCCTAGAGCAGCGGTTCTCAACCCAGGGGTCCCATATCGGATATCCTGCATATCAGATATTTACATCATGATTCATAACAGTTGCAAACTTCCAGTTATGAAGTAGCAACAAAGTAACTTTATGGTTGGGAGTCACCACGATCTAAGGAACTGTTTTAATGGGTCGAAGCATTAGGGAGGTTGAGAACCACTGCTCTAGATAAAGAGCTAGTGCAATTAATGTTGCTGCGAGAGGGAGCGTCAGTCTTCTCCAGGGACAAATCCCAAATACGTTATCCAACGCCAAAAGGCCAGCCCTAAACACATGGCAGCAACACTAAACAAACTCAATAGGCTGTAGTTATAAATGTATGTGTTTCTAACAACAATAATTAAAAACAGAAGAGGCCATGAATTTTAGGAGTGGGCAGCATAAAAAGAATTGGAGTTGGAAATTTTAATAATAAATAAGAGGCTCTAGGGCTGAGTTTCTCAGTATCTTAGGGTATTGGAGCGCCCTCTGATGGCCGCACAGGGAATAGATATTATGAATGGGGAGCCATGAGGAAGTGCGGCAGAGGCCTGGGACAAAGCAACTGTGTCCTTGCTAAGTGTTGAGAGGACATGGAGAGCAGTTGAGAGTTCTAAGACTCTTCAGAGTAAGCAAGACTGTGGTCCTTGGGGGCTCAGATAATGCCCATCCTCAAAAGACAAGAGCCGGTGAGCTGGCAGAATGCTCTCCCTGCAGCACCCCTGCAGCCTTTGATGCACCTTTCCCAGTCTGTAACCAGCAGAGAGCAGAGCCTGGCTGTCTGCCCTTGCATTCCTGGAGCTGTCTCCAGGCTGAGGTGCTTTCTATACCACACCACCAGACACAAGGCAGGTGTCTCAGAGCTGCCTTCCTGGCTGGAAAGACCTCATGTCAAAAGACTAGATTAGGTCTGAGTCCTCAAGGCCTTATTCCAGGCAGTGTGGCCACTGTCCTGGAGCCAGATTCCTGTCATGTTGGCCTGACTACTGCCAAACTCGGTCCTGACAAAGAGGAAGACTCCAGGGGCCACTGATATCTGACCCTGACCCTGCTGTTCCATCCCTGCGGGGATGGGGGTGGCCCTCCATTTCCTTACCTGCTCCACCTCAGTGGCAACCATCTGTTGTTTTAGAAATCCTTGTCTTGGACCTACCCTCTTCCTCCTCCGGCTGATGTAGCCACAAGGCCCCTGCTCATGCTCTCCCCCACTGGGTATGGCTTCACACTCTTGCATCCAAACTGTTCTTAGTGTTGAAATCCTCCCATGATCCTGTCTCTCTCTGAAGCCAAAGTGTAGCTTCTAGCAGCATTATTCAGCCACACAGGCAATCTCCCTTCTATTTTTTATACTGCTATTTTTAATTGGTTTATAAAAGCAGTGGATTTCCATGTGTTTTTCTTTTTCATGGATCCTTCATTTTGGTCAGGCCTCCCTCCCTGCCCTGTCGTCTCTCCCATCCACCCACACTGTCCCCTTTCTGCACTCTATCACTGATGTACTGCTAGGTCCGTTCCCTTAACACATCCCCCAATGACTCCTTTCCAGTTTCCTACACAACTAAAGAATCAAAGCTAAGATGCACATGAGAAACACAAGAGGCATTTATTGCTCTGGGTTTGGGTGTCAAAATCAGTATAGTTTTTTTTTTTTTTTCTCAGTTTTATCAATTTGTCTGTTTTAGTGGTTTGGATGAGAATGGCCTCCACAGGCTTATATACTTGAATGTTTGGTCACCAGGGAGTGGAACTGTTTGGAAGGACTAGAAGGACTAGAAAGTGTGGCCTTTTGAGAGGAAGTGTGTCACTAAGGTGGGCTTTGGAGTTTCAAAAAGCCCATGCCAAACCTAATCAATCTCTCTCTTCTCTCTCCACCGACCTCTCTCTCTGCCACTGATCAGAATATAGCTCTCAGCTACTTCTCCAGCACCTGCCTTCAAGCCACCATGCTTCATGCCATGATGATAATGGACTCAACCTCTGAAACCATAAACAAGTCGCCAACTAAATGCTTTGTTTTACGAGTTGCTTTGGTCATGGTGACTCCTCACAGCAACAGAACAGTGACTAAGACTCCTGCAAATTTCACAATTTCATCTTTCTTCACATTTGAATAAAATTCCATTGTCTCTGTGCTACATTTTCATTTTCCATTCATCTATTGATGGATACCTAGGCTAGGTTTGTTTCCTAACTATCATGACTAGAGCAGCAATGGACATGGATGAGCAAGTATCTCACCAGTAGGACTAGCGTCCTTTGAGTATATGCCAAGGAATAATATATCTGGGGCATATGATAGTTCTATTTCTAGCTTGCACATTGACTTCCATTGAGGACCCTCTTTCCCTGTAACACGGCCAGATTTGTTATCACTACAATTTGGGGGGTGGGTGAGGGTCTTTGTAGTCCTGTCTGTTCTGGAACTTACAATGTAGACCAGGCTGGCCTCAAATGCACAGGTCCTTCTGCCTCTGCCTCATGAATGCTGGGATTAAAGGCATGTGCCACCACACTTAGGCTGTACTTTTATTTATTAGTTTGTTTATTTGTTTATATTTAGTTATTTATTTGGTTTTTCGAGACAGGGTTTCTCTGTGTAACAGCCCTGGCTGTCCTGGAACTCACTCCATAGACCAGGCTGGCCTCAAACTCAGAGATCTGCCTGCCTCTGCCTCCCAAGTGCTGGGATTAAAGGAGCGCACCACCACTGGCTTACTTATATTTTTTGGTAATAACCATTATGAATGGGATGAGATGAAATTGCAAAATAGTTTAAATTTGCATTTATCTAATGGCTAAGGATGCTGAGCACTTTTAAAAGTTAATTAGCATTAATATTTCTCTGAGCACTCTATTCAGTTCCAGATCCCATTTCTGATGGGTTGTTTTAATGTTTGATGTTTAGTTTTTGGTTTTTTGTTTGTTTGTTTGTTTGTTTGTTTGTTTTTGAGTTCTCTGTATATTCTAGATGCGAATCTTTTGTCAGATGAATGGGTGGGGAATATTTTCTCCCATTCTGTAGGCTGCCTCTTCATTAGACACTTTCCTCTGCTGCACAGCAGCTTTGAACTTCAGGGAGTCCTATTGTCGACTGTTGGCTGTGTTCCTAGGAAGATCTTACCTATGTCCTTATCATGTATCGAACTCCTTTTTCTTCTAGCAATTTCAGAGCGTCAGGTTTTATGTTGTGGTCCTTGATCAATATGGAGCTGCTGTTTGTGCAGCTGGAAGGATCTAACTACTTTCTTCTGTCTACACATGGCTATCCAGTGTTTCCTTTGTTGAACAGGCTGCCTCTTATCCTGTGTGCATTTCTGGCTTCCTTCAAAAATCAGGTCGCTGTAATTACATGGGTTTATAACTGGATCCTTTATTCTATTCCACAGATCTGTGTGTCTATTTTATGCCAGTACCATGCTGTTTTATTACTATGATTATATAGTAAAACTTAAAGTCAGGTATGGTAATACCTCCAGCACTATTCTAATTGCTCAAAATTGTATTTGCTATGATCTTGTTTCCATATAAATATTTGGGCTGTGTGTTTTTTTTTTTTTCTGTGAAAATGGAGTTGCAATGTTGATTAGGATTGCAATGAATCGTTAAGTTGCTTTAAGTAGCACGAAAATTTTGGCAATCTTAAAGTTGGCCAACCATGGATCCAGGTCTTTCCATCCTCCAGTGGTTCCCTCTTTCTTTGGTGTTCTAAATCTTTCACTGTACAAGCATTTCACTTCCTAGTCAGGTTTATTCCAGGGCCCTTGTGAATGGGACTGTCTCCCAGCTATTGGGGCTGGCGGGCAGAGAGAATAAGTAGGGGGAGAAATTTAGGCTCAGGGAGAGAAGAAGGAAGAGAGAATGAGAAAGAGAGGGACAGACCCGGGGCCCGAAGCCAGGCAGCCGCCAGCCAGGCAGCCACAAAAAGCGGTGAAAGTAGGACATACAGAAGGAAAGAAAAAGTAAAAAGTTAAAAAGCCTGAGGCAAAATGCAGAAGAAAAACAGGTTATGTTATAAGAACTAGTGGGACAAGCTTAAGACAAGGCCGAGCATTCCTAACTAATAAGAAGTCTCTGCAAAGTCATGATGGAGCTGGTTGGTGGCTTAAAAGCAAAAGCCTGCTGCATATATGTTAACTTTGTATCCTGTCATACTGCTGAAAATGTTTATCAGCTGAGTTTTCCAGTGGAACTTTTAGGGTCTTTTATGTTTAGAATCAAATCATGAGCAAGTAAGGACACTTTGACTCCTTTCCTTTGTATTCCCTTTGCTCTACATTAAACAGTAGTGGGGAAAAAATGGACATCCTTGTCTTGTTCTTTCTAGTTTAGGCGAAATGTGTTGCAGGAATCTTTCTGGAATAAGCACTCAACACCAATGAGAGAGGAAGAGAGGAGATGTCACTGGTGGACTACAGCCAGGATGTTCCTCACCGGTTTTGATGCTGGGTCTAATTTGTATTTTCACTTTATACTCTAAAACCACAAGGTGGGGCAGGCAAGCAAGCAGTTACAGAAGCATATGTGGCAGTCAGCAGGGATTTTTCCAGGTTATTGTATTCTCAGTAGCAAGTGAAGTCATGCTTGGCAAATAGGCAGTGCAAACAGTGCTTTTGGTAAACCACTAAATAAATGAATATCTAATAATTGGTTCTTTTTTTTTTAACCTTATTCTAGTTCAAATGTGTGTCAAGCTTTTTCTTTTGGCCATCAACCAGCTCCCAAATCATGACACGGAGACTTCTTATGCTTTGTTACAAATGCCCAGCCTAGCTTAGGCTCCTTTCTGGCTACCTCTTTTAACTGAAATTAACCTGTTCCTCTTTATCTACCTTTTACCTTGGGGCTTTTTAACCTTTTCTTACTTTCTTGTTGTCTCTATGTCTGGCTGGCTGATGGCTGCCTGGCTTCTGGCCCTGGGCCTATCCCTTGTTCTCTCCTCCTCCTTCTCTCCCTTGCCTACACTTCTCCTCCTATTTACTTTCTCTGCCTGGCAGCCCCACCCATCACTCTCCTGCCTATCTATTGGCTGTTCAGCTTTTTATTAGACCAATCAGGTGTCTTAGGCAGACAAATGAAACAAATGCAACACATCTTTACATAATTAAACAAATGCTGCATAAACACAAGTAACACACCTTTACACAGTTAAAGTATTATTCTGCAGCATAAACAAATGTAACACATCTTTGCCCAGTTAAAATAATATTCCACAACACAAATGTTTCAAGTTTTCCTGTTTACCATGATGGTGGCTGTGGGACTTTTGTATATAGCCTTTACAAAGTAGAGATATATCTCCTGTATCCTAGACTCTCCAGGACTTTTATCATGAGTGAATGTCAAAAGTCTTTTCTGCATCGAATGATAAGATTATGCTGTATCTGTCTTTGAGTTTATTTATGTGACAGATTACATTTATTGATTTACATACACTGAACCATCCCCGGATCTCTAGGATGAAACCTACCAAATTGTTGGTGAGCTTTTTGATACTTCTTTTTTAAGGGTTTTGTTTTTGAAAAATTCATACATGAGTACTGTATTAACGTCATTTCCTCCCCTCATCCTTCCCCCTACAACTCCTCCTGTGCACTCCCCACCCCCCAAGCTCATCAATTTTTATTATTAATGTTAAGAGACAGCTGACTCTATTTTCTTTTTAGGTAAACAATGTTAGACTTTGGTCATGTCCCTAGCTAGAGGTCAACTTTTTTGACTAGTTCTTCCTCGATAATCCTGTGAATTACACATCATAAATTGTTTCCATTGTTCTGAGAAATGACTGACCATAAGATGTTTTGTGGTATGTTAACTGTCTGACCATAAACCCCTAACATGTACCTTTCCACTTTTAATCACTTGTTAAAGTTCCACTTTTAATCACTTGTTCACTTGGTCTAAAGAGACTATACATTTCACCTGGGCCATTTTTATTCTCCTACTATAGGAGACTGAAAATACGGCCTGGCCTTTATTAAATTTTTACTTTGCAACATCTCAGTGTTAGCTCCTGGTTTTTTACACCATTAACAATTATTAGATATACATGTGTTTGGGGCTGCCACTCGTGATTGGATAACCTACTAGAGAAGGCTTGTCCCTGGAGGACACTTAATCTCCTTCTCTCAGCAGTAATGAGCGCCTAACGCTCTTTACCAGGAGGTGCAGCCTTGTCAAATTTCCCTGTCTACATTACCATGTTGACTGACTGTCTTAGACACAGTTCTGTTGCTGTGAAGAGATGTCACGACCATAGCAATTCCTATAAAGGAAAGCATTTAACTGGGGGCTTGCTTATAGTGTAGAGGCTTAGTCTATTATCATCATGGTGGGGAGCATGGTGGCGGGCATGGCATGGAAATCATGCCTGGTACTGGAGACCTAGCTAACTACTCAGTGATAGTGAGGTCATGGTTACTGGAGAAGAATCTACAACCTCTAATTTACTAAACTAGCATAATCCTTAACAACAATGTACAAACATTTGTCCTTAAAACCACAGGTGAGTATAGTCTTCACCTCCATCAAGGAAAGTCACCTTCATCAAGGAAAGTTCTCTTTGCAACAGATGGGGACCACTACAGAAAACCACGACCAATCAAAATGCACAGTTGTGGAGCCCCAGTCCCAAGAGATACAATTATAAAACAAAGCTCTGGGAGCACCTAAAACTCTGGGAACACTGTGGAAGAGGGGTAAGAAAGACTATAACAGCCAGAGGAACAGGGAGTTTGCTGTGAGCTTGTCTCCTAGTAATATCAGAAGCGACACCCAAAATGTCTCCTCAATGAGACTGCCCAAACATGAACTGAACAAGGAAGACATCAATGGACATGCCAAGGTGGATGGGGAGAAGCCCAGAAGGGGCTTTCTTTACACAAAGAACTATAGGGCAACTGAGGAAAGCTGGGATTAGGAGAGGTGGTCCTGGAAGGAAAATACGCTTTTGAGCTCGAGTACATTTCTAGGACTTGGATTACTGGGGGATAAGTAGAACAAAGTCCCCCTAAAAACTCCAAATCTCCAGAACTTATGAATGAAGTTACAAGGCCAAGGAGAATTGGAGCTGATAAAGGACACTGACCAGGTATCCCAACATAACAGAAGGGTCTTTGAGAGGGAAAAGAAGAGAGAAAAGTCAGATTCATACCATGATATAACCTGTTCAGCTGGCTTTCAGGATACAGAGAGAATAAAAGTCAAGGAATGCAGGAGCCTCTGGAGGCTGGAAAGGCAAGGGATTCTTCCTCAGCTCCCACAGAGCACAACCCTGCTGACACTGGTCCTAGCACAATGAGACCCACTGTCCAAGTGATGAGCTCCTCCTACTGGTTCAGAGTTCCATAATGTTTCAAGCTATTGTTTGTGATGACTTGTTATACCCAGAAACAACCCCAAACCAAAACCCACAAACATAAAGAAACTACAAAACAAGCAAGCATACATCACAAAACACCCTACAAACACAAAACTTTGGTAGAGACAGATAACTGGCGAGCTTTGACTACATGGTTGAACTATTTTGCACTCCTATCTCTGATATAGTAGTCTAGTCTCTCCATAACCTTACATTAGGTAGCACCCAGTTTTGTTGTTTATATTCGGGAGTTAATTTCTCTTTCTGTATTTGCATTTTTGTTAACTCAATCCAGAGCCTTCTTGGGCATGATTGTTACCAGGGACCTTGGTCCGAAACAAGCATTTATGGTTTCCTGGTGTCTGGTATAAGTAATTAAATAAATACACACAAATAGTAAAGCAATGAGAGTTGGGGGGTGGGGTAGATGCTTTTTTTTCTAGAAATGAAGCAAAAGTACAGATGAAAATGTACTTCAAGAAAAAAACAAGATAACTGAGCTAGAATACTCAAGAGACTTCAGCTACTGCTCAGGGCTTCCTCTTTAAGTCCAAGTGGAGGAGTTAGATGCCAAGGGCCAGGTGTGTGATCTTCTATTCAATTGAGGCTAGGGTTATATAAGACAAATCTTAAATGGCATTATTAATTAAAAAAAAAAACCCAGAGCCAGATATTGGAATAAAAACTGAAAGATCAGAGGAATAGGACATACCACAAGCAACCTCACCTTACCAACTCCTCAGCCTCCAAAGAGAGCTACTTCCTGTATACTCACACCTATATACCTTTCAATGCCCTGCCATCTTCCTCTCTCTGCCCAGCTCTATCACTTCCTGTCTGTCTGTACAGACCTCCAGACCTCTATGGTTAACTAGAATTAAAGGGATGTGCCACCACTCTGGCTCTGTTCCCAGTACGGCCTTGAACTCACAGAGATTCAGATGGATCTCTGCTTCCCAAATGCTAGGATTAAAGGCGTGTGCTACCACTGCCTGACCTCTATGATTAATATAGTGGCTGGTTTTTTCCTCTGATCCCCCAGATAAGCTTTATTGGGGTACACAAATAAAATATCACCACAGGGTTATGTAAACCTTAGTTCACTGGGCACATCCTTTCTCATAATGTTAGCTAGTTCGTGGCTTAACTTGACACAGGCTAGTTATTTGAGAGAAGGTAACCTCAATTGAGAAGTGTTTCCATAAAACCTGCCTGTAGGCAAGTCTGTGGGGTATTTTGTTAATTGATAGTTTATGACAGAGGTGCTACCCATAGGCAAGTAGTCTTGAACGGTATAAGACAACAGGCTGAGCCAGTCAGGAGGCACAGGCCTGTAAGCAATATTCCACCATGGCTTGTTCCAGTTCCTGCCTCCAGGTTCCTGCCCTGTCTTCCCTCAATGATGGGCTTATAAACTGCAAGGTTAAATAAGCTCTTTCCTCTCCAAGTTGCCTTTGGTCATGGTGTTTTATCACCAAAATAGAAACCTTAACGAGGAAGCTTATTGATGCATCTGATTTTAATAATATGCACAGACACCAACAGGCATAAGATGATAAAAAGGATTTATTCCCTAAAAGTTAATTCAAAGGGCATAGGCTGTCTTTTACTGAACACATATCCAAAAACAGTTCAAGATGGACTGGCCCATTTTCCTAGTTTCAGGACTCGTTTGGTCACAAGAGGTGAATTACCATGGGGCTGCTAGGGAGGAGCAATTTATTACATGGTTTAGAGCAGTGTTTGTGCAGCCTGATGCAGGTGGGGGTTCCAGACATCTAAGTGCCATGCTAGGATAGGTGTGTGGACACAAGCCGCTGGAGCCCCGGTTGCTAAGTGCTGTGCTAGGATAGGTGTGTGGACACAAGCCGCTGGAGCCCCGGTTGCTAAGTGCTGTGCTAGGATAGGTGTGTGGACACAAGCCGCCGGAGCCCTGGTTGCTAAGTGCTGTGCTGGGATAGGTGTGTGGACACAAGTCGCCGGAGCCCTGGTTGCTAAGTGCTGTGCTGGGATAGGTGTGTGGACACAAGCCGCCAGAGCCCCGGTTGCCAAGCTTCCCCTAAGCTTCCCTGTCTCGCATCTGCCCCTGAGCTGCATCTCAACCCTTCTGTGTATTTTCAATTTGACATCGACGGGTTTTTAATTCCTTGCTCATTCTTCCCATAGGTTCCTAAATTTTTAAAAACAAGAACTTGACTTTTTCTATCTCAATTCTTAATCTTTTATTATCTTTCTTTCAGTTTATTTTTTTCTTCTTTAAACAAATTGGTTTTTCAGCCATTCCCTTACTACATGTCCTCAAGACTATAAACTTCACTCTAAAGATGGTTTTGGCTTCCCCTTAAGTTATAGATTTACATTATCATTCAGCTCAAAATATTTTAATACCCCTTTCTTCTCCAATCTACACATTATTTAGAAGTGTATTTCTTTTCATCCATACAAAATCCCTGCTATCTTTTTTTTGGTGTTTTATTGAATTATGACCAGAGAACATAATCTGTGTCACTTAATTCCTTTAAAGACACTGACGCTCACCTTCCATCCAAGCACATAATGCAGCCTTCACTTCCTCATCCACTGTGGGTTTTGTGGCACTCGCTCCTCTATGTACTGAAAGTTGTTCATGTCTCCCCAGGGAAAGTCACAAAATAAGTGTTTTTTTTTTATTTTACTCTCCCCCAACTTTACTAATTTCTAGTCTTCCTAATCTCTCATCTATAAGAGATATGCTAAAAAAATCTCCCACTACAATCTACAATTCAATGTGTAGTTCTCCAAATACCTGATATTTACATAAGAAAACCTAAAAATTAACTAACTAACTAAATAAATACATAAACAGAACCACAAAAGACCCTAACCAGTCAAAGCCATCTTGAGCAGAAACAACAAAGCTGGACTCATCACAAATACTAGACTCCAAAACTTAAAACAAAAACAGACTAATGGAGCATAATAAAGAAACCAGAAATAACTCAGGTCATTACAGACAACTGATTTCTTTCTTTTTTTTTTTATTTTAAACAAAAGCAATAAGAATAACTACCGGAGAAGAGATTGTCTCTTCATAAAATGGCTCTGAGGTAGCCGAGTGGCACAGGGGTGGGTGTACGGCGCTCGTCACCAAGCCCGACATTCTGAGCTCGATCTCTGGTAGCAACACCATGGAAGAGAACTGACTTCCATAAGCTGCCCCGACCTCCACAGTCACCTCAGCACGTGCCCACCACCCCCATACACATAAGCAGCTGTTTTTTTTTGTTTTTTTTTTTTTTTCAAATAGTGTTGGGAAAACTGGGAATCTGCATGGAAAGAAAAATCCTAGGTGCCTATCACTCACTAAATAGATATATGAGGAGGATTAGAATGGATTCAATTTTACTTGTGAGTTCTTCCTTTGTACTCTTGCTTGCTCAGCTAATCCCCCTTTTCCTTATCTTGAAAAAACAGACACTTAGGAAAAAGCTGGTTTAACTTTATCAGTTGCACTTCTTTAAAAAAGGCTGCTGCAGAGAACGCCTGCCGGCCCCTAGGCACGTAGGCAGCTGTTAGTGGACAAGACTAAAACTCTTTTCAACCTATAAAACTGTGAGAACTGAGGCTTGGGCCCAGCTCCTTGGAGTGGATGACACCTGACTTCTCCAACTCTGGGTAGTGCATGCTCGTTTTCCTGCCCGTTCACTTTCTAACAATATAAAAAACAACTAAAAAAATGGAAAAATGACTAAACCTGAAACACGAAACCATCGGAAGAAATTACATGGAATCAGTTCAGGGCATCAGTCTGAGCAAAGACTGTTTGGATAAGACACCAAAAGCACAGACAGCAAAAGGAAAAGTGTACTAATTGGATTGTGTCAAACTAAAGAGCTTTAAAAGAGCAAATGAAACAGATGGAAGAGAACTATAGAACAAGAAAAAGTATATTTCTACCCTTTGTTTAAGGTACCATGTTTATGTAAATTATTTGAATTGTAATGGAAAATTAAGAAATATAGATTAATAATTAGTCTTCTATGATAGTCAAACTTATAGTTATGATAAATTTTCTAGGTATTTATACATATATTTCAGATAGATAGGTAATCTACAAACACTTGAAAGACCTACAGAATATGGCATTTAAAATGTTTTAAGAACTTTAACTTTCTGGACAATGAGACATGTCTATTCCTGGCAGCACCGATTTACTTCAGAGAGGAGGATGGGCATCGAAGATACTCCATATGGAGTTTATCTTCTTCTTGGCAAAAATAGCCATTTGGGCAAGAAACTGTTCCTGCCTGGACTGCTTGTTGTATCGACTGGACATGCAGGACCCATAGGAAGGTGACCATTGAACTTTGCAAGGCAAAATGGTCCTTCAGGCTCCTGCTTTGCAGAAGAAACTGCCAGACATTCTACAGGACACAGAAGTGACTGAAAGACTCTAGGCCTATGGACTGAAGAAGGATGCCCCAAAGTTGTAGAGGAATTTTGGATGACTGTCCAGGAAGGCAGCTGTCTCTGTCATTCTAGATTTTTGAAAGTTGCTTACTGTAGGGAAAAGGGGCTGGCTAGAGAAACCCACCCTGACCCTGGAGCCCAGAATTAGGGAAGGATGGCTCATATAAGGCCAGTGAGAGAAACACAGTTTAGCTCAGATCAGAGCCATCTCTGCCCCTGTTCAACTGACTTGTGAAACCAACCAATCACAGAGCAGGACAGCAGAATCCTGGCCCTAGGGCCAGGACCAGGGAAAGAAACACAGTCTGTGTTTGGGACCTGAGCCAGAGAAATGAACATTTTATCCCCAAACCCAGAAACCAGGAAATATGCCCTGACTCTGAAACTAGTACCAAAATAACACTCTTGGCCCCTAGAATCAGAGTCAGTGAAAGAAATGTGCCCTGGCCTTAGAGGTAGTGTCAAAAAGCCAAGAAAGGCCAGTGAAAGAAACATAGTTTGGCCCTGAAATCAGGGCCATCTCTGCCCCTTGCTCACAAAACTGGCCAATCCCTGGGCAGGAAAAAAACTAACCAATCACAGTTGACTCCACCCCCTAGACATCCTATGTAAACCAACCTGCCCAGTCAGTTGTGAGCTATTCTCTCCACCCTGGTAGAGGCAGTTACTCTCCTGGACTCCTCTTTCCCAAATAAACCTCTTTCTCAAAAGAGTTTTGGGTGAAGAACTTCATTCACTGGTGCACAGAAGAACCTTGCTGGGACGTCCCATAGTGGACTGAGCAAGGGGGAGCTGAACAGAAGAACCTTGCTAAGACATCCCATAGTGGACTAAGCAAGGGGGAGCTGAACAGAAGAACCTTGCTAAGACATCCCATAGTGGACTGAGCAAGAGAGAGCTGGTAACACTGAGCTGGAGACTGTGGTTCTCCTGGAGAGCAGCAGGATTGCTGTGTTCTGTGGGGAGACCATCCCCCATCACACCAGGTATATCCTGACTTTCCCGAAGAGTCAGGATACCCTTTCTTGCTGAAGCAGTTCCAGGCCTGACTCTCCCAAGAAGTCAGAAATTTTTCCTTTCCAAGGTTGGGCTGTTTCTTTGCAGTTCCAGTCATCAGAGCTGTTATAAAAAGCTTCAGGTGTCCGGGACACCTTCAGGGAAGAGCTCTTGTTCTTCTAAGCAGCTCCAGGTATCCGGGATACCTTGCCCTCTAAGGCTGAACTGGAGCCATCAGAGCTGTGCTAAACAGCTCCAGGTGTCCAGGACACCTTCAGGGCAGAGCTCTTGCTCTGAGTAGCGCGAGGTGTCTGGGATACCTCGTCCTCTAGGGCTGAACTGTCTCCTTGCAGTTTCAGCCATCAATTTACTAACATTTTGGTGCTGAAACCTGGGACACCAAACCCAGAGTTTGTACAGTTTACTTACACTAACAATGCACTTCCTACTTACTTAGATAATATTGTATCCTTCTGAGGTCTTTGATGTAGTTGAAGACTAGATAGTTATAATTTCCTTAGTTACGATAAAAGATAAATTAGATATGAAACTTTAGAGTCACAAATATAGGATAGATAGAATATTTTCTTTAATTTTACAAAATACAAATAGACTAAATATTGTAACTGCAATTCTTTCTTGAAAACTATTTGTTATATGTAATTTTACCATGTTAAAGTTAAACCCTTCCTTTTTGATTAGAAAGAAAAGGGGAGGTGCTATGGGATTTTCTGTATGCTGTGAATGTGTTGCTGTGATTGGTTGATAAATAAAACACTGATTGGCCAGTAGCCAGGCAGGAAGTAGAGGCAGAATAAGCAAACAGGAATTCTGGGAAGGAGAAACAGAACTGAGGAGGAGACGCCAGCCTGCCGTCCAGGGAGCAGCATGTCATGGCACACAGGTAAAGCCACGGAATGTGGCAACATATAGATGAACAGAAATGGGCTGAGTTTAAGTGTAAGAGCTAGTCAGTGGTAGGCCTGAGCTAATGGCCGAGCAGTTTTAATTAATATAAGCCTCTGAGTGTTTACTTGGGTCTGAGCAGCTGCAGACTGGGCCAAAAACACTCTATAGTAAAAGAAAAATCCAATTATAAAATGGACAAACAAATGAATACACAGATCTCAAAGCAATATAAATGACCAGCAAATATATAAAAATTGTCTCACAATGAGATCTCATCCCAGTTAGAATGGTGATCATCATTTTAAAAATGTTAGCAAAGACACAGGTAGTTTTACAATGATAATCATCAAATAAATAAATAATAAATGTTGATGAAGATGTAGAGAAAGAATAACTTTCATACACCATTGGTGAAAATATAAATGAGTATGATTATGAGAGTAACTTCCTAAAAACAATAGAAATGGAACTCTATTATGATCTGGTAGTTCCACTCCTAGGAATATAACCAGTAGAAATGAAATCAGTACATCAAAGAGACATGTTTAATGCAGCATTGTTCACAACACTCTAGATGTGGACTAGCCAGAAGACTATTATCCATGGATGAAGAGAAAGGACAATGCAGTACAGATAGACACAACGGAATGCTATTCAGTCATAATAGTGACATCTTATCACCTGTATTACCAAGGAGGAACAAAGGGGCATTATAAGTCAAGCACAGAAAGACAAAATATAACATGCTCTTTCTCACATGTGAAGCTAAAAGATTTGGTCTAGAAGAGTAAGCAAAGAACAGTAATTAGTAGAGGCTGAGAAGGATAAAGGGAAGGTGGGGATGCAAAGTATAGGTGCAGGGGTAAAACTGGATAGGACAAATTTTCTAAAAGTCTACAATACAGTATAATAAGTATGGCTGATAAAAATATATACATTTAATAGAGGGGACTCTAAATGTTCTCTACACAAAATGGCTATTTAGTTGATGAGTATGCCAATTACCTTGATTTGATCACACATATTGTAGGAAAGAAGTGAAATATCATGTTCTACTGTTAAAAAAAATGTAAGCAATTTAAACACATTTTAGGAAATATGTAGATTTGTCAAGAATATCAATTTTATTCAGAATACAGAATATTCAAGTACAAAAGAAGAAAAACATATATATATGTATAACCATTAGAAAAGATAAAACATTGTTCTAGGACTACTAAGGCACTGGATGCAAATATCTCCTGAAATATTAAGTATCAAGTTTTAATATATTTAAGATTCTGATACTCTAATACAATTTTCAGCTTTCTTATTCTTTCAACTTTCTTAGTCCCTTGAAAGGTAGCATTTTAAAAAATATTTATGATATCTTAAAAAAATAATATGATAACCCAGCTTCAAATGTATGTTTTAACTTTAAAAATTTTTTGTTTTATCAAGCAATACACAAGGCACATTGAAGCACAAAAGGTTACAAAGTTTGACATGAAACCTCAGGATATTGCTAATTGAGTCACTGTATCAAATATTTTAAAGTTTTTTACTACTGATGTTAGCTTTAACTTTGTAATACATTCCAAAGTATACGCCTCCAGTGTTTTCTGTTTAGTATACAACAAAAATGTTTGTTCAGCTAGAATGAAAATACAATCAGATATCCATAATATGAAGGAGTTCTGTAGTTCTAATGGCAATAACCCTTTGCTGTTTAGAATAACATGCAGTCAAGTGACAATTTGGCAGCAGGAAAGTAGACCGAGATCCACAGCAAACCAGCAACTTAGAGATTCCGAACGACTGTAAATGTGTGAGAAATATACACTTTGGCTAGCAGATCAGCCTTATATGTGAAAATATTTTCCTAACTTTAGCCCTTTGCTAGATAACTGAGTCAGTGATAAGGCAAAAAGAGCAAAATCTCAAAGCATACAAATAACTTTTGATTGTGATGACCATCTGTGCTCTGGAACTCTTGTATTACATAAAATTGGAGCTGAAAAGAAAAAAAATCTTTTGAATGGAACAATTAAAAAAAACAACATAAGAAGCAAAAATTGTCAAAAGCATTAATTTCACAAAGCTTTTATAGAAAGAGCAAATAGCACATACAGGATATTTAGCTATGGGACTTTGAAGAAGAAAAAAATAGCAAGCCACGTTGTCTTGAGTATGCGTCCTGAGCTCTTACAGATCTGTGCTTGGGCTGGGGATGGGATGCAGCTCAGCTGGTAAAGAACACGTAAGCTCTGGATTAGATTCTTTAGTATAGTATAAACTCAAAAACCAGACGTGCTGGCACACACTGTAATCCCAGCGCTTGTAGAGAGAGGAATGACAACCACAAGTTCTGCATCTTTCTTAGCTACACAGAGTCTACAGCCACCCTAGATATATGATTCCCTGTCTCAAAAAAGAAAAAGAAAAAAAGAAGCTTTCGATAGAACTCAGCAGTAAGAGTGCTTCCTACCATAAGGGAAACTGTAGGCTCAATCCCAAGTATTAGGATACGAGGGAAGAAAGAAAAAGGAATCCATGGGTTTGTCTGACTTTGTAAACAACAGCATGATGACTCTCAAGGAGAGTGGAAGGACAACTTTTATTGGGGAGATAGATATGGGAAAACTGGGGGATCTTGCTTTGTTACACTAGATTACAATGAAGGAATAATAAAGTAAAAAGAGTTCTTTTTCATGTAAAGCATGGTAAAACTAGTAATAAGTTGTATTTATAATTTATATCTTAAATCCAATACTTCAATCAAAATATATCATTATACATTCTTTCTTTCAACAAATAATTACACAAAATATAGGCACCGAGTTCACAGAAGCAGGAATCTTGTTCTGTGGGAACACATTAGAGCATTGCCCTCCTATGACAGGGGCCAGTGGAGCAGAAGACCCACAATGGAACATCCCAACAGAACAAATCATGACAGGTTTCTTGACAGTAAAACAGTGAAGTGGACAAAGGATATTTAAAGTAGGAGGAATAAAATGAGGGACACAGAGTACTGAAGGAAACTATCAAAAAGGAAAATGAACTTATTTTCAAAAACTGTTAACTTTAACACATATCCTAACCCTTTAAGTTTGAGATTATCTCTAATTGCTACTCACGCCAACCCCTTGAACTGTGGCCCTCTCTACCTTCCTCTGCGTCTTTATGTCCATCATTGATTTCACCAGCTCTGAGTTCAAAGCACACGAGTTCCAGCTGATAGCCTGATTCCCTTATTAAAATAAAAAATTCTCACAAAAATCAATGATTAGTAGACTTAGTCTTTTAAAATGACCCTAAAATTAAGGTTTTATTAATAAGATATTTAATTCAGTGATTGTCCATCAAAATTTAGTTTCTAGGGAAACATAAAACACAAAGTTACTCATGGTATCAGCTGTGTCCTAGAACCATGGCAGGGCTGTGAAATACCTGTAGCCTACCCACCCACCCTGCCCCACCTGACATTCACAGCTGTGAGGTGTTTGAGTCTGTCCATTCCTTAATGCTGTAAACACCGAAGATCTTGGACATGCCAGGCACTACTCTGCCTGCTCAAAGGACAGTGAAGAACAAGGACAAGGCCTCTGCTCTGAAGCTGCTGGAGTGTTGGCAGCAGGAGGCAGACAGGGAGCAAGGAAACACAGGAAAGGAAGAACAAACAGGCGGGGAGCCACAGGTGAGGGGCAGGGCCACAGGACAGGGTAGCAGGACTCTTACTTCTTTCGGTCCTTGTCCTTCTTAATGCTGCTACCTGAAGCCAAAAATGACTGGTTCTGGAAGAGGTCGCAGGCAGCTTTCTTCTTACAGAAAGCAATTGATTCTTCCTCCAAAGTTCTTCTCTTTTCTTCAAGTTTCATCCTCTCTTGCTGGTGAATTCTTTTAAGATGCTCAAATTTGGCCTGAAGCTGTAAAACAGAAGGACAGCTCCCACAGTTGGCACTATGTGGCAGCAGCACACAGGCAGGAGCAGTTTCTGTCTTAGCAATCCAGTGCCCTCCCACCCCTAATGCAACTCATCTAGCCTACTGTCCACGCTGCCAGTAAAAGCCTTCACCTGCCACAGGAACTTTATTTAGAGTTCCTTTACGTGAGTGAGCCAAATACATAAAAGCCAGAGCCTCAGGAACAAAACTTTTGACTGTTTGCTAACATTTTTTTATCCTTGCCTTACATTTTATCCATAAAGCCTATTTAACAAAGATCCTCAAATTTATGTTCAATAAAAATAAGGAACACAAAAGTACAGAAGAAAATTACCAAGAACAACAACAAAACTCTTTTGTTACCTCACTGATTCATTTTCCCTCCCCTTACAGATGGGAATCAGGACTACCTTCTTTTCATCAGACACCCATGGGATACTTAAAAGCCAGGGGACAAAGACACCTGGCCTCTGAACAGCATCTTAACTTCTAACAGCACACTGCAGCTAGATCCTCTCTGTAGATGAGAAAGGTAAATGAGGTGTTCCCTATGACCAGGCTTTTTTTCTTCCAAGGGACAACTTCAACTTCTATAAAAGCTATAAACTGGATCCCATTGCTGAGAACAGTTTGTTTTAACACTTACATACTTGAGACATCGATTCAAAATTCCATGGAGAATAAATGTAAGTACAACCTGGCCCTTTTATAACACAGAGACCATTAGACAATCTTAAGTTTGAAAACGTCAGAGGGTGGCTCTTCAAAACCAAGCATTTCCTCTCCGGTAGCTTTACTTTATTTCTGGGTAAAGAGAACAATCAGAGAGGAGAGAGAACTGTTTCTGTCTCCTGTCAATCCCTACTCCAGCACACAATGCAGCACAGAACGGGAGCTCATCTGGTCAACTTGATGTGTGTTCTAAGGAAGACAACAGTGCCAGGTCCTGTCTAGCCTATTCCACTCCACTCCTCTTCCCTCCTTCCTTGGTCCTCCAGGAAAAAGTAACCATTTGCTATCTACTCCAAATTCTTGAGGGAAATTTATCTCCTTAGAATTACAAGGTTAAAGTAGAAAGATTTTTTTGCTCTCTGTGTACTTTCTTTCCTGCTAATACAAGATGGTTCATGACCCCTGGTCACTGGAAGTTCTGCTTTCTTGGCCAGCTCTTGTTTGAATGCTAACATCTTGAAGCTCTCCAACTCATGTAAAACCAAGGGAAAATGAGGGAAGCGTCTTTACGAGAACCTGATGCCTACAGAGTCTCCCAGGACTTACAACAGACAAAAACTATATACTTTCATGGATAGGTAACCTTAGGTTACAGTATTCCATGAATGTAATTTGGTAAATGTTTTCATTTTGTTCTCTTTATGACATTAAGTGACATAAAAAGGAACCAATAAGCAGGAGAGAAAAAAAAAAACATAAAAAGGATGTAAGTGAAAGGTTTGTGGAAAAAAAGGGGGTTTATGAAAGATGAAATTTAAAGATGGATATGTGTAGTGATTAAAGGTTACAAAGATTCCTGAGGTAAAAATCAACACTGATAGAAGAGCTCTACTTTAATCAAAGGAGTCCTCTTAGGATATTGACCAGCTCTTGGTAACACTTACAAAAACTGACTTAAACAAAATATGATGTTTAATAAACATAATTATATTCTCTCCCACGTTTGTTAAGAATCTGGTTTTGTCTAAGTTTTGTCTGTTACCCGAAAGTTAAAACTAGAATCTATCACCCACTCTGTAAGAGGAATGAAACATCCTCTGGGTTTCCAAACCAATGAAGGGTGGGAAGGCTGTAAGCACAACCCAGATTTTGCCTCTTGCCAAGCCTCTAAGTCAGTCAAGACCTAGGGATGGAAAGGGGCCCTTCTAAAAGAGCCCTATGACTCTGATAAGTCTTCATGACCAGAGAGGACAAGATGAGCCCAGAGACTGGATCTAACCAGTCACATCCTGCAGAGAGAGAATCAGGAGGGAGGGAACATTCCCCTTCTAAGGGAAGCCACACGGTTAGCAAGACCCTGACCATTCTTATGGACAAAGATATCATTCAACATGTAGAGAAAAAATGACCAAAGTCAAGGGGCTCCTCTTAAGTTCCCAAGAGTAACCCCCAGAGTCTTGACTGACTTTAGCACTGTAAGAGGTTAAATTTTGGCTACCTACATGGTCATAAACACACAACAGAAAATATAACCAGAAACAATAAAACAGTTCTATCAGGCCCAACCAAGACTCCTGGACTGCCCCTGCTAAACTCCTTGTTTGGGAGCACAAGAATCTGGAACCCCTCTGGAGGTGCCTGCCCTCTTAACCTAAATTTCAGCCAGTATCAGTGAGGCACAGACTGATAAATAACTTATTCATGAAGGTACAAAGTGGTGGTTTGAATAAGAAATGTGCCCCCATAGGAGTATTTATTTAAATATTTGGTCCCCAGCTCAATTTATTGTCAGTACCTTGAGAAGAGGAGTAGACATTGCTTTGTCTGCCCTAGGAAAAGTATTTTAATAACAAAAACACTTTAAAAGCCACAGCTGAAATGTTTCTGGTTATAGTATTAGAATACTTCTTAGTAACCTAGTAGTTACAACAAGTCTTTGATAAACTGTTTCTAATGGAAGAATGTTTGCTCCAAAGACTAAAAGTTTAATTGGATTCAGGTTGTAATTTCTTTAAAGTCTGTATTTAAAGACTGTATGTCATAGTTTTCAAAGGATGACTACAGTCTAATTAGCCCTCCAATTTTATAGACCATCTAAAACAATAAATACAAATCACCCTGAACCACATTCACCTCTCGTTCAGCTTCTTTCAAAATGGCTTCTTTCTCCTTCACTCGCTGCACAAACATCTGCTTCATCTCTTCTTCCTTCCTCTGACGTTCACCATAGAATTCGAGTCTCTTGGCTTCGTAAGTCTCTTGAAGACTAAAAAAGTTCTTTGTGTTATTCTTATGTTAAAAAGATGATACAGCCATTTTGCAAGACTTTATATGGCTCGCATTAGACCTGGTTTTCTCATATACCATCATTTCTGATGACCCCAAACATGCCACTGCCTACAGCACAGGTGAAAAGCTTTCAGTGCTACAGCTAGTAAAGTGTACTAAGACTGACTAAAAAGAAGAAAGTGTCCTCACAACTACTCACATTTTATCCCAAACATGTTCCTTTTTCAATCTTTCTTAATTGGCATCTACCTACTGGCTGAAGTAATGAAGTCATGTGACCAATCCACTTTGCTTATCTCTGAGCACCCAGGCAGGTCAGCTTATCTATGATGCAGTCCTTCTTCCCTTTCTGCAGCTAGTGTATTCTAACCAGTGTGATCCCTGACATTTCCATCGAACTATTTTCCCAATGATCTCTAGGCTTCTAGCTCCTCTTCTCTCTGTGTTCTTCTGTTCAGCCCTGGAGTTTCCACCCAAACCACAATGCCCCTTAGCCCCTGAGATATAGTTGCACCATCTGTAGAATAAGATCACACCTCTTTTAAACAACAGGCAAACAAACAAACAAACAAAAAACCCTGCAATCCTCAATGAACAAATTGAGTTCAGTGAGTTCCCCTCAGGTTCTGGCCAAACCAAGTAACTCACTGTCCTTAAAACATAGCTACATGCTGAGTCTTCACCTGTTTCTGACATCACTGTCCTCTTCCCAAGCCCGTTCTGCTCTGCCATTGCCTCTCTGGAGGCCAGGTGCAAATGCCACTTCCTCTATGAAGGCTTTCCCTTCTCAGTGTACTGGTCCTTCCAAAGAACCTCAGGGCATTTATATCCCGTCTCCTTTCGTTTTTTAATAGATCAAATACTGAAAACAGGTACAGGATCTTTGGTCATCTTTGTAACCTGTCTATCCACAAAGCTATCTAGACACTAGTTTCTACTTAACTGTTTCTTTAGAGATAGATACTTCTCATAAGTAGAGACGATTCTAACCGAGCAGAGACTGTCCTGGAATTCTAGGGATAGCTCTCTTTGCTTACTTGTATAATTCCAGAGGTACAACAATAAACCTTCCAATATGTCAAAAATGCTAAGCCTTCCCATTTGAGCTTATTGTACTAAGTACTACATGACTGCCTCTAATACCAAGGAGGCAGCTTACACAGTATTAGGCTTTTTGGGTTTTGTTTGTGTCTCACTTTAAAGAAGCTCCTAAAAATATATTAGCTATTTTGACAAATTTCAGAAACTTCACTCCATTTTACAGGTAGGACTGGTCTTTTATAATATATAAGTAATAACATCTTGACTTCTTATTAAATGACATTTGAAATAATGCTTTATTACTTTATCTATACACACACCCAGGAAGAAAATAAATGGAACTGGTGAAAAGAAAAGGCCTAAACTTTAATGACTATATGCCACCAGCAACAGATGGTCCAAACAGAGCAGATTCTTCATGTCCACAGCAAGCCTGGAGACCAAGCACTGGCATTCTAATTTCTGGTGAGGAAACAGTTCATGAAACCTAACTGACACAGTTGCAAAGCTGGAAGCTGTGATGTGATCCAGCTCAGACCTCCTCAGAGCCCACACCAATCACACCAGCTGATAGCCTCACACCAATCACACCAGAGCTGATGGCCTCACACTAATCACAC
>CABHPQ010164528.1:0-22704 GCA_902168405.1 Peromyscus aztecus | reverse complement strand
TTGAGAAAATGCCTCCATCTAATTATCAGATTGGTCTGTAGGTAAGTCTGAAGGTATTATTATTATTATTATTATTATTATTATTACTAATTATTATTATTAGTAGAATAATAATTTTCATTATTATTATTAATGGTTGATGTGGGAGAGTCCAGGCCACCATGGCAGTGCCACCCACTCCTGGGAATGTGGATTCTATAAGAAAGCAGGCTGAGGAAACCATGGGGAACAAGCCAGTCAGCAGCACCCCTCCATGGCCTCTGCATCAGCTCCTGCCTCCAGGTTCCTGCCCTGACTTCTTTTCCTGATGGACTGTGAACCGTAAGCCAGATGAGTCCTTTCCTCCCCCAGGCTTCTCATGTTCATGGTGTTTATCACAGCAACAGGAACCTAAGACGCTGGGTAAGGAGGAGTACCAGCTTACGCAGCTGAGGGACCATGTCACCAGTCCCGCCTCTCACAGCCTCTCCTGGCTCGCGGTTTCCTGGCTGGTCTCTGCTTCCACAGGGGAGCTGTCCTTCTGTCTTCCTATAAGCACACTAATTGTGGGACTTGCGCTCACCCAATCCAGTGTGACCTCATCCACCTTAATCACAGTGGCAAAGACCCTGGTTTTGAACAAGACCACGTTCTAAGATTTAACAGGGTTGTGCTCTGCACCGAAGGGCCTGGGATAGATCTGAGATGGATCGCTCACCCTGGAGGCCATGCTCACACGCACAGCCACATGCTACGGGTGAGCTGTTCTCTGATCATTTGCATATGGTAACCCCACTGGCTTTCTCAGAGAACCACCATTTTACAGACGGTAAAGCTGAACAGGAGGCCCAAAGAGTGCCACATCCAAAAAGCTGGGGGGTCCCAGCCCTGCACGCTGGGGCCCTGGTCCTCAGGCCTCACTACCATTCAGCCGGGGTGGGCAGTACTGCGTGGAAGCAGGGGACAGCCATCAATGTCACCCCGAGAGGCTGAAGGGAGGACCCCTCCGCTCAGGCAGGCACCTCTCCCGTCGCTGCCTCTGCCCTGTGCAGGCCGCAGCGCATAAACAGTCTGAAACCCATTCTCATTAGAGGCTAATTTACGAATAAATTACCATATTCAATGGCCTTATTTTTACTGCTCGTTAACGGGCCTATGATAGGATGATAATTACGGGATTTTAAGTGGCTAATGGCAGCTGGGGCGTCAAAAGCAGTTTTCCCCGAATCTGTTTATGGCAGTGAAGGTGACGGGAAAGGGGGGGGGACATTGAAATGTTGAAGTCACACTTTGTGGGGGGAAAAAAACCGCTTTAATTGTTGAGTATTTATTAGAGAGGTGGGAGTCTGTAATTTAAAAAATGAAACTCTGAAAAACAAAAGAAATTAATTAGTCTTCCCTGGGTGCCGTGACCTTCGGGGAGTTGGCAAGGGACACGCATCCCCAAGGCTCACAGTCCCCCTGCTTGGCTGCCGCCGTCCTGCAGGGCAAGAATGACCTCCGAACTTGAACTTTTCAGGATGCTCCGCTCTGTGCATGGCTACAGAGACCCCTCGTGGGGACCCCAGCACCCTGTCACCTGACAGGACGGACTCAGGTTCATCTTCTGCCTGGTTGTCATCAGTCACCGGCTCCCTGTTTCATCCAACCCCCCCTCCCTGTTACACACGGACTGTTCCTGATACAGACCGGGGTCTCACTGTGGTCCTTTTGTACACTGATTTTCTTTAACCGTGAGATGGTCACTCCATGGGGTTGACGCTTATCACCATGTCTGCTTTTATGGAGGTAGAACCTGAGGCACAGAGAGGGTAGGTACCTTTGGCAAAGTCACACAGCCAGGGCTGCTCTCAGTGTCTCTGCAGCAGGCCCTGCAAGTCACTCCCATAATTTTCTTCCTCTCCTCAAACCCGCAGCAAGTGGACCCCACGTGACGGGGGATGGAACAGGAGCTCAGACAGGGCGAGCCCCCCACCTGGGGTCACTCGGACTGACTTCCAAGGAAAGGTCTCAGCTCAAAACCTCAGCACACTGTCCTGAAAAGGGTTTGAAACGGGAATGGAGGACAGTGGCCTGGGGACAATTTAGGGAGTGATTAGAGACAGATTGGGACATTTTGACGGGCTGTTAGGGACCCTGTGCTGGGTTCTGGGGGGGCATTTGTCCTGTCTACCTGCTTGTGCTCCTTCCAGACAGCCCCTCACCCTCATCCCCATCCCTCCAGGGCCTCTGGTTTAGTATGCAGCTCTCGGAAAACAAGCAACCAGCAGTTGACAGTGGGAATAAATATCGCAGCGACGTTGGTTAGCATTTGATCCCAGCCGGGGCTCCGGGAGCTGAAGTCCTGGAATGTCTCGGCAGTTTTTAATGCTGAATAATTTGATTAGATCAGTGGCTGAGCTGCTGTTCCCGGTGAGATAAACCCTCCCTCATTCCAGGGGACTTGGGGGACCACAGCCCCCACACCCTCCCTCCTAGCTGGCTGGCTGGCTGTGACTCTGTACCCCCAGCCTGGGCCTGGCTCTCTCCCCCTCCTCCCCTTCTGTTCCTCCCTCTCCCCCTCCTCGCCCACACCAGGTCCACCTCCTCTTCTTAGGGCTCTTACTGTTTGATCAATCTCCCACTTCCATTTCCCACACTTGTCAGCTCCAGTGTCTGATGAAGTGAAGACGACCCCACAGATCGTAGACGGGAGGGTGGAGGATGGGGGTGGGGCACCAGGCCTCCCCTTCCCCTCCTAGCCCCCTGCCTCGTCCTGCAGAACCTTCTGGGTCCCCCCTGGCCCTTCTCTATCAGCCAGGGGCCAGTTTTCCAGTCCCAGGGTGAAATTTCCTGGGCCTTGCCACCCACTAGTTCCAAATTTGGAGGTAATATTTCTTAGAAGGAACGGAATCTCTGCTTAGGCCAGGAGTCGTGTCTCGGGTAGGGGAGGAGCTGAGGAGTAGAGGAGAGCATTTGGGACACCAGGAAGGAAAGACAGACAGACACGTAAAGTTCTTCCTGGAAAATCCTTCATCTCTTTCTGAGGGGAGGAGAGGGGTACATAGGTCTGTATGACTTTGTGGGAGGTGGCCCTGTAAAGTGACTATTGTCAAGGTGATGCAAGTGTTTTGAGCCATTGCCACCAAGGCAGGAAGGGGACTGGATCAAAGGACTGGGGGGGGGCACTGTCTATGGGGTCACAGTGACCTCACCAGTCACCTGATCTCCCCCTCTGCCTGCCTTACGGCTTCCTGGTTGAGAGTCCAGACCCCTCATTCCTCTCAGAGGAGTTCAGAACCCACTATGGAGGTCACAGCTGACTTTGGTGGACAATCCCTGTTCAGGGTTCCAGGGCAGGATGGGGAAAATGAGTCAGGAGGTGTGAAAGCATCCTTCCTCCCGGAGCCACAAAGCAGAGATGATGGAAGCCGATGGAGACCACAGCAAGGCTAAAGAGGAAGGCCACCACACCTCCACGTTCCTTGTCTTGTCCGTGGGGTCCTGCATCGTCATGGCCCAAACATGTGGCTGTCCGGCAGGGGTCAGAGACAGTCAGTCCTCAGTTTCTCCAAACCAGTGCTGAGCAGTTTCTCATCTTCATCTCCTTGATGTCCACCGGCAGGCATGCGAGCATCCTCACATAAGCCACCACACCGGCTTTCTTGTGCTAAAATGAAACCAACACATTTCCGTATATTGGTCTGTCCTGTTCCATCCCCTTCCATTGCCTCCCTCTCTCCCTCACTTCCTGTCTCCTTCCTGATGCTCCTTCCTCCTTCCCCCCACCTGCCCACCATCCATGGGAAGATGGTTCCTTTGTCCGCCCCTCCCCTTCCTTCTTTCCTCTTTTTTTTTTCTACTTCCTCCTTATTAAGCACCCAGAAGCCCGCAGTCAGTAAAACAGCCCCACCACCTGCAGTCTTGGCTGCTCTTCTGAGAGAGAGGCAACAAAACCTGTAGGAAATGTACACTGCACCACACGGATGCAGCAAGCAGAGAGCAGCGGAGGAAAAAAGCAGGGTGTGCGTGGGGAGGGAGGGGAGGAGCATCTCAGGGCAGGTCTGGGACAGTCCCTGGGCAATGGTGACATTTCTGCTGCCTCCTCCACTCCGGGGACAGATCTGCAAAGCTCGTGACCGCAGGACTTGTCAGAGCCTCCAGAGCGTGGCCTTGTCCTAGGCTGTGGGCCATGGGAAAGGGGTGGCAGTCTTGGAGGTCTTATAGCATCTGGGGGGGACTGCTCCTCACGGCATACACAGGAGTTTGGGTTGGCAGCCTGCAAGGCTTGAGACAGTCGGGGAAGGGATGCTCTCAGACCTCAAGAGGAAGGGGCTCTGCCTTGTGATGACCCACAGCCCTGACTCCTGCACTTCCCCCTGAAACAGATCTCCTCAATGCTTCAAACAGTGCTCGTAGGTGTGGGACTGGCTACGGCTCACAGCCGAGGCTCCCTGTCTTGTGGGCAGCCTGCGAAACCCCCTCACTTCTCTCGTGTGCTCCAGTGGACACCTGACTTTCAGAGACGGTCACTCCCCCATGCTCTCTTCTGTCTGTGGGCCTCAGCTCTACCTCCAGTTAAGAATGGAAGGTAGTTGTGGCCTGGGCCTGCCTCAAACTACGGCAACTCTGTGTGGGTCTCAGCCCCACAGCCAGCAACCTCCCCTCGGGAGACTGGACAAGGATACCTGGGCTTTCTCAGGTGGTCAAAGAACCCACGGGTGGACTCTGTAGGAAAGAGAGCTTGACAGGGCAAGGAGGAGACCAGCTTAGGTTTGTTTTGAATGCTGGCTTTTTTCTTTTCTTTCTTTTTCTGCTGCTATTTATTTGTTGGCTTGTTTTTTACAAAGTCTCGTGTAGCCCAGGCTAGCCTTAAACTCCCAGTGCATTGAAAATAACCTTGAACTTCTGCTTCTACATCTCAAGTGTAGGCCACCGGCCCTAGTCTATGCTGACTCAAACTCAGGGCTTTGTGTATGCCGGACAAACAATCTACCAGCTGAGCTGTGTCCCCCTGTAAAACAGTGGTCTGTTCTCCTCTTAAGCTTCACCTGGTGCCTGGTCTATGGCCCAGGGATAGTTCTCGGTGGGGAACCAAACGGAGCAAACCAACAATGCCGTAGTGAGAAGATGTCAGCTGCAGCTTTGTGAGTGGAGCAGTGTGTGTGGGGGGGGGGACCAGTCTGGTCATTTAACGCAGGAGTGGGTGTGGGGCTTGTTCAATAAAACCGATGCACGACCAGGGATTGGCAGGCCCTGTGAAAACTGTCTGTGACAGGCACAGCAGCCAGGGTGAATGGTCTCTGGGACTGGGTCATGTTGCTTCAGGAGCTGCCTGCAGATTGAGATAGAAAGAGTGTTGATTTTTTTTTTTTTTTTTTTATTTATTAATGGGTGTTCTCCCAAAGAAGGAGCTGGAAGGACCTGGGCTTAACGATTCATCTTGGCATTTTGGGCCATGGCAATGCCTCTGCAGCTTACGGTTTATCCAGCATACGCGCCTCACTTTCCTAAAGCATAGACACATTCCGCTATCCTCACCCCACAATACTGTTTTGGGCATCAACCAAGACAGCGTGAAAGTGTGGGGTAAGGCTCCGAGTGTGGCCTGTTTGGTGGTTTGAGTGAGAATGCATGCGGTGGTTTGAATAGGAATGTCCCCCATAAGCTCATATGAGTGAATGCTTAGTCACCAGGGTGTGGTACTATTTGAAAGGATTAGAAGGATTAAGAGGTGTGGCCTCACTGGAGGAAGTGTGTCACCGAGGGTGGGCTTTGAGGTTCCGCATGCCCACACCATTCCCAGTTGCTTCTCTCTGCCTCCTGCTTGCAGTTCAGGATTTAAGCTCCGGCCACAGCTCCAGCCTGCTGCTACACCTGCCTACCATGACGGGGATGGACTCTAATCTCTCTGGAACCGTAAGCCCAAATAAACCCTTCTTCCTTCTGTAAGTGGCCTTGGTCGTGGCATTTTATCACAGCAACAGAAAAGTGACTAACATACATGTGCATAAAAAACAGGGCCATGGTTGTCTGTAGTCACGGCTTCAGGAGCGTGGTGACCTTGAAACCTGTCCATGCGTACAGATCATCATAGTCTTAGGAAGGTTGCCTGATACTCAGGGGATGGCTAGCCACTGAACTCTTATTCATCTCACAAAGCCCGGCCCACATTGCCCTCCTTTAAAGGAAGTCTTGCTACTTAGCAGACCTGGAGTGAAGGCGGTGGACCCTTCTCTTTGTTGTCTTGAAGTGTCAGCCTAGTCCAAGCTGGGGAGCTGGGGCACTGTTTCTCCCCCTTATATGAGGCTGGGTGCTTCCAGAAGGCTGCTGCCCGGATGCTGACCTCTGAACTCCAGCTCCTCATGGAGGAGTAACTGGTATCCAGTAGGTGCTCAGGTGCTGCTGGGGGAAGACAGAGAGGGAATGAGGAGCAAGCCCCCGTTCCCTTTATTCAAGTGAGGACGGCGGGAAGACGTGTGGTTCCGAGCTATAAACAGACCTATATTTTTAAATGCACTGGGGGAGGGGGTTCTATTTAAAGGAGCCCTGATGTAAAGCTTTTCTGTAAAATAAAGACATCTTGAGTATATGAATAGTTGCCCCCTGACATATCTGTTTATAAATGTTTCTTTTTTTCAAGGATCGGAAAGAATGATACTTAAAAAAAAATTTGATAAATGTTTGTGAAGGGCACACTGGATACCAGGCTTTGTGTAGGATGTGGTCAGGACAGTGGGTGGCACCATCCCCCTAGAACCCGAGGACCAACCAGGCCCAGCAGCTCAGTTACAGTTTCGTCTCCCCTCCCCTCCAGCTCTGTGTCCATGGACCACTTCCTGTCTCTGAACTTCAGCTGCCTGAACCAACTGATACAATGGGAAGGTGTTTCTCAGCTGTTGGGAGAACGACCTGGTCCTGAACGCGTTCACTTCCACAGTTAGGAGGCCGGCCGCTTGGAAAGGATGTTGCGTAGGGTGTGCACCCCTGACGGTCTCAAAGCGGCTTCTCTTCAACCTAACCGCAAATCTGTGATGAGCCTTGTTGCTCATCGGCTAAGTGAGACAAACATACTTGTGTAATGATGACATAGTAGAGTTAAAAATTCCAGGTAGATGTTTGAGGTCATTTAAAGCATAGCAAGTAGCCAGGACAGGGTCTCTCCAAAGCCCCCGTCCTCCTGGAAGAAGGTGGCATCCTGGGCTCCAGAGCCTTCATCTCCCAGGCAGCACGGTCCCTGGCGTAGAGACTGAGCTGAGGACGGAAACAGGTCTCCAGGCTGGGGATATAGCTCAATGGGTAGCGTGCTTGCATAGCAAAGGGAATTCCCCAGTTTCAGTCCTGGCCCCATAGAGACTGTGCAGTAGTGAACATACATAATACTAGCAATCGGATTGTGAAGGCAGGAGTTCAAGGCCACCCTCCGCTACATATGAGTTCAAGACCATCATGAGCTAGAGACCTCCTCATCTTAAGGTAACCAGAGGACAGAAACAGGTTGGGGCCCTGATGTGACGGCCCACAGACAGCTTCACTCACAGTTCTGGGAGCTAGAGCAGAAAGTGTGGCCTGTGCTGCTCTTGTCCCTGGGCTGCTGGTGGACTTAGGAGCTCATGGTCCTCTAAGTCATTGTCTCCAGTACTTCCCTCTGAACCCTCCTCCGGGCTCACTGTGCTTGGACACCTGGCCCTCATCCTCCTGGTTCTGCTGAATCCTCCCGGGGCTGGATGGATTTCAGCTCTGTTCTGTGATTCAGCCAACAACGGTAGAACATTCATTGTCCTCTACTTCCAGATGATTCCATAGTTCTCACCATCCTGGATAGAGAAACCCTTTTAAGAAGGCTCTGCCTTCACCCCATTTTACAGGAGCATAAACTGAGCCACAGAATGCTCATCTTTGGTCAAGGTCACTCACAGATAGTGTCCTGTGTGGGGGTACATAGTGTTCTGCCACAGCCTCTCAGGAGGAACACACAGAGCTGCTCCTGTGGCCCTCTGATCTTGCTCCCCACCTCCCAGTGTTCCTCTTTGGTTCATACTGCCAAAATGCCTTCTGATATTTTCAACAAAGACAGTGGGCTCAGCCTTGCGCCTTCCCAGCAACCATAAAGAACAGGACGTGTCATTAGGGAGGTAAATTTAGCCCATGACCAAATTTGGGCAAGGCTGCTGTTGGTGGGACCCAAGAGGGGTTGAGAGTCTGGCCCAAGGTCTTCCAACAATCAGGTCACTTGGGAAGAACGAAAACAATTGGCGTTTTGAGCCTCTGCCATCTGAGCTGCCTCGATCCCATTCGGATAAAACCCGACTCAGCCAGCAACACGGGAGACCCACTGGGGCTCTGTGCACGGGTGCAGCATTTCCTGCTTTTATTTTTTATTGGGGGGAAATCATTTCTTTTGCTCCACGGCTTTCCCCTCCAACACTCCACCCCAGAAAGGGTTACAATCCGAGGCAAAGCTTTACCGTAAGCACAAAGAGCTAATATTGGCAGATTGGGGTTTCTGTGAATATTCATTGTAATCTGCGACTTGGTGAGCTGGGATCGCTCCCTCCTGCAAGCTGCACACTTATAACTTGTGAATTCATAAATATTTACGAATTCACACAGTCATCACCGATAAATTATTTCATCTGACAGTTCCACACAGGCTCTGCCTGGCTTTGTGCAAGTCTGATCAAATCTCGCGCAAACTCTTGGGTGACAAGCGCTGATGGAGTACGGCTCAAGCCGGCACCAGATCTCATAGATCCGAATGGGTCACTAGTGGAGATTTACAAGAACCCGGGTGCGGGAGGGAGCTGTGTTCCATGGGCTGCTAGAGGCTCTCTGCAACTGTACGTATATTTATAGCCCCGAGTCTTTGACTGTGTCAGAAACACAGGGACATGAGCCATGGAAAGAGGGGTGGCCAGGACCTGGGCGGGCAGGATGCCTCCCTGCAACCTAGGGGTAGCAGTTCTCAAGGCTCTGCACACGTGGGGTAACAAAAATGTGGGTACCTACACCGAAGCCCCCAGCCCAGGGTCCCTACTCCAGGAAGTTCAGTCATACCCTCTTCTTCCTTCCTTATTTAACAAAAGTATGAATACTCACCAGTTCCAAGTGACCTGGGCCTCAGAGACTTGGAAAGTCTTTTCTCTCTTTGCACTCAACGTCACAGGGGGTGTTTCTGTGTGTAGTTTTGATTAGCGGCAGCTACCCCAAACCTGGCTCACCCACTGGAGCTGCTTGGCCCTCCCTCCCTATCTGCCTGCAAAGACAAGACATTCTTTGCCCTGCTTGCCTGGTGCCCACCCTGTTGTTGAGAGTGTAAGGATTGCGGGTGAGTTTCTGAGTGTTGGCTTGACACCTACCCATGGCCCTGTTGGCTGGGGACGAAGGCCGCCCCAGCTCAGTGTCTCGGCCTTCCTGTTCCAGTCCACCCTGCCGCTTGTGCTGGGTTCTTCTGTCAGTTGAATCATGTTTCATCCCTGCCCCAAGACTCTCACACTTGTGTTTCCCCTCTCTCTCTGCAATGCCCTTCCTTCCACAGAAACCTGTCTCCGAGGTCCCCCGAGTATGGCCACCTCCTTAGAGACCCTTCCTCACGCTGTAGCCAACCCTTCATCCGGTATCTTTCTCTTTCCCCAGCACAAACTCAGGCCATCTTTCCCCCTTTTCTTATTTTCTGTCTTTGTCCACAGAGGCGGGCCTTCGGTGTCTGACCTCAGACTCTCTTTCTTCTGCCTCCAGCAGCAAATGGTGCACCCCACATGCTCAATAAACATGCTTTGATTGAATGAACACATGCACATAGCTACAGACGGGGCAGGTGCCAGGCTTGCAGGGTCTAGGCTCCTGCATTTCTTAGGTTTGTGGCCATGTGACTGAGACTCACTTGTCCCAGCTGAGACTTATTTATTAGCCAGTTTTTAAAGATCTGGTAGCGAAGTTACCTGGTTCATCCATTTTTCTAAGAAACTTCAATGAGTTTCAGAGTTTCAAAGGCCCGCCCTCCCATAGACTCCTCCAGCCATGCTCCCCCAGCCTCCCTCAGCTACATTGCAGGGCTTCTCTCCTGTGGACAATTGATAACTTATGCACTGAATGAAGCCTAGATCTGCTCACTCCTCCTGTGAGGATCCTGAAACACATCTGGTCTGAATACCTCTGACCTTTCCTTCTAGCACCCCCAAGCCTGTTTATGGGGATAGCCCATCAGATTCTGAGAAGACACACTTTGAATTTGAGGTCTCAGGGTACCTGGAATCAGAGACACCATGGCAGACATGCTGGCAGAATGGAGACTCCGTGTGGAGAGAACCAACCCTGCAGCCTAAGGTCTGGCCTTGTGGATGCTTCCAGCAGCAGACAGACCTTTCATCCCCCCCCCCCCACGTGTACTGAGCACCACACTGAAGTGCAAACATGGGTGTGCACACACGTTCTCACAACCAAGTGTCTTCCAACGTCACTTAAGAAAAATTCAGGCGGAGAGACAGAGAGAGAGTTGCTTCTTCCAAACTTTGTAAACTCCGCAGCTGCCATTGGGTAAATATCTTTTGTCTTCTCTTTCCTTTATTTATTTTCCCCAGAATTTCCAAGAGGAGTGTTTTTGAGCATGTCGGCTGACAAGCGTGCACACGTGCCCAGAGTCGGGGAGCCATCGGCCCCGTCGCTAACTTGTTAGACGGCAGGTAGATTACAATCATAAATAAATGATCTGCTGTCTGCTTGCATTCGGGCTTGTAGCTTTTAAAGTGTGTCTGTCATCGTGGAATCAGATTTAGTCAAACGCTGTGTAACTGCGAAATTATCCTATCCTTACCTTTTTATTCTCCTTATAATGGACAGTTAAATTGGATTTTCAAATTTGAAGTGCATATGTTTTTCAAATCCCCAGAGGCTGTCTAGTTTTTCATTTCTAAAGCAACTCACTAATGTTTATCATTACCACACAGGAATATTACAATTCTTAAGGGGCACCTTACAAATCAGTGCAGGAGAAATGCGCTTTATCGTCTCAAAATGAAACCAATTTCTCAGCTGATTTGCAATTTATTTACATGTTAGCATTTGATTTCCGGCTGATTTGTAACCCCACATGGCTCTGTCTCGGGTTTATTTAGAAAGCACACAACAGTGGTCGGGGAAGGCTGTGGAGCGCCTTGCGTTGTGGGGCACCTGTGCCTCCCAGGCTGGGAAATGTCTCCAGGCTCTTCTCTTTGGTTGCATCTCATCTCCAGGGAGTCCAGTGTCCAGAATGTGTTCACAGGGCACCAGCTCTGTATTGAGCTGGCGGGGGGGGGGGGGGGGGGGGGGGAGGAGGAGTGAGCAGCAGCATTTCCTAGGGCACCGTATGCACCCCAGAGAGAGCAGCCTGGAGTAGAGGAGACTTGGAATGTGGAGCTTGTGTTCAGGGCGCGTACACAGAGCCCTGGTGGGCATTGCAACATTGCAACACCAGCGTTTAAACAGCGCTGGAACTCCCTGTGAGAAACTCACTGGGCTTCACCATATAATCTGCCTGACCACTTCATTATCCACACATTGCCGGTTACCCCTCTGGCTGCCCCTCCATCCTTCCAACCATACCTCCTCCATATTTGCCTCTTCCAACCCATCCACTCAACCATCTACTGATTATCCACTCACCTGCCCATTCTTCTATTCACCCATTATCAATCCACCTGCCCACTCATCATTCATCCACCTGTCCATCCACCCATCCATTCATCCATCTATCCACCCATCCTTTCATCCATCTACTCACCCATCCATCCATCCATTCATCCATCTATCCACCCATCCACCTATCCATCCATTCATCCATTTATCCACCCATCCATTCATCCATCTACTCACCCATCCATCCATCCATCCATCATCCATCTACCCACCCATCCGCCTAGCCATCCATTCATCCATTTATCCACCCATCCACTTAACTACCCATTTCCCATCTACCTATCCATCAACCCAACCATCAGTTCATTCCTCTATCTAATTATTAATCCACCCACCCACCCTTTCATTCAACCAGGATTTAGAAATGACCAAACAATAACCTGACTTGACACCCATGAAGTGCAAGGTTAAGCAAAGGAGACAAACTATTCTGTCTCAGGACCATGAGGCTCCAACTCCTTAATGCAGGTGACAGCGCCCAATAAACGTGCGACCTCTAATACGATACCACGTGTAGAGTATGTGCTGTGTTAGAGCTTGGGTTGTACATCAGCTCACTTCCTTCCAGCTAAGTACCACAGACCAGCAATGGAGTCCCACCGTTTGCTTGTGGGGTTTGCTCTGTTTGTCTGTGACATGGGACAGCCAAGATGGAATGCCGGGCTGGCAGGGAGACTCACACTGAGAGCAAAGTGTGGCTGCCAGGTAGCATCCTCCTCTTCTTCAGCCTGTGCCTCTCTTCACTGGTGCTCTTGCTACCTTAATTATAGGGACAGAGAATAGGGTGGCGTCAAGCTGAGATGAAGGCTGTGACGTGATGGCGGTGTCTTCGGAGCAGAGTGTATGGTACAGCAGGTGTGGCTAGCACTGGGCCCTGGAAGCAGCTCACAGTGGCCTTAGGAGTCTTCTAGGAGATGGGGAGATGAGGCTGGGCATGAGACTCATGGGCCTGTAGATCAGGACTTCAAAGGCCTTGGCATGAGGCCGTAGAGGGACATCTTGTCTTGGGGATGATAATCAGCATTTGGGAGGGTTCAGCCTAGCCCACAGCCCCACCTAATTTGTGGTGACTCAGAAGCTCTGTTGGACAGAGGGCAATCATGGAGGAAGGAGCTCTGGTGGGTGCTGGAGGGCAGGGAGACTGCACCAAGTGCCCTGCACCCCTGCACCCTGGAGGCTGGAGACGGCAGGAGAGCAGCAGATGGGGTTTGAAGGAGCCCCCGTTTGCACAGAGTCCCCAACACGGGAGGTGTATTTCCTCCTTCCTCTCTTCATATCTGCCTGCGCCATACACAGCCTCTCTGAATAAATTTGCATATTTTTATGCTATGAGCAGCCGGCACCAAAAGGAGCAAGCAGCTCCCTCCCCCAGCTCTCCCTTCCTCTCTCTGCCCCTCCTCTCTGCAAACCCACTTGCATCCAGCAGGCTCCAAGATTCCTCCTCTTCTGAAGAGTCAGGGGCCGGGGACTTCTAGAAGAGCCCAGCACACACATGGACAGGACAAAGGAGCTCACAGGAGGCCCAGGCTCCTCTTTTATAACTGGTGTACCAGTTAGGACAATTTATTTTGCCAGGAACTGGAAACCTAATTCAAATTAACTTAAAAAAAAACGAAGGCTCTAGACTTGTGTACCAGGAAAGCTACAAGCTTCAGCTTTCAGGTGATGCTGGATCCAGCAGCTCCACGCTGTCACTCACTAAGGAAATGTCACTTGCTGCCTACCTCCTGTCTCTCCATCATCTAACTAAGTGTCCTTCCTTGTGGCCCAGGGCTCTGCCTCTCCTGACCCATCATGGAGGACAGGGAGGGTCTTCACTGGAGTGTTGTCCCTGAGATGTACTCTTGATTGGATATTCAGTTCCCACACCCACATCTGATTGAATCACTGTGGTCAGAGGGTGGGAATATGTTAATAGGCCTTTCCTGGGCCGTGGGCTCCTGTCAGTCATCATGGAAGCAGATGCTCCCCGCACTGGGGTACCCTGGAGCTCCCAGAAAGGTCAGTACAAAGCCAGCCAGTGGTGTCAGGGTCAAGATGGGCCAAGCTCAGCTGCAGAGACAGGAGTTCACCTAACAGGGACAACACCTGCTTTTAATTCTCTCAAGGACTATGGTTGAAGTGGCTCCCCTGGAAGCTGTTGTTGGCCTGCAGACCATTCCTCCAGGACATTGCGGTATCAGACACCCATGCTTCCCAATCAGGGAGGGACAGGAGGGTGCCACCTCAGCTGTAAATTTACCTCGTCTGCTTGTGGGACTGTTCGGATTTCAGACAAGCCTTCCCAGGGTCCCTGCAAGGAGAGGTGAACTGGAGAAGCCAGGATGAGGCAATGATTGTTTCCAGAGTTAAGGGAGCCAGGGGCCTGACTCCCATCACCGTCGGTGGGTCTCACATTGCCCTGGAGGTGCCTGGAGGGATAGGCTACCTGCCTTGTAGAAGTTCACCTTCAACCAGGGACAGGCTGGGAAGAGGAGAGGGATGCAGTGGTTTGAATAAGAATGGCCTCCATAGACTCATGTACTTGAATTCTTAGTCACCATGGAGTGGCACTATTTGAAAGGATCAGAAGGATTACGATGTGTGGCCTTGTTGGAGGAAGTGTGTCCTTGGGGGTGGGCTTGGAGGTTTCAAAAGCCTGTTTGAAGCCTAGCGAGTCTCTCATGAGGGTCAGAATGTAGCTTTTAGCTATTGCCTCAACATCTTGCATGTCACCGTGGTCCCACCCTGGTGATAATGGCCTAAACCTCTGAAACTGTAAGCCAGCTGCCAGTTAACTTGCTTTTGTAAGTGTTGGCTTGGTCATGGCGTCTCTTCACAGGATAGGACAGAGACTGAGAAGAAGGGATTTTAGAACCTATTGTTCCTGGACTTTTCCCAAGGATGAATTTATTAGTACAAATTTATAGAGGAGGCAGCTGAGCCTGGGGGTGTAGAATGACTCTGTCCAGGTCACTCAGTGGCGCTGGCCCAGTGTCTGGATGGCTACTGAGTCCTCTTTCACACTCCATCCACACGGGATCTTCTCTTCCGTTCCCACTGTTCTTCCACAGTCGGTTGTGGGTTTCCTGACCAGCCCTGACACTGGGTCCGGGACTGACTAACACTGACGGCTGTTGAACCTCGGGAACTCAAGGTGGTGCTCTTCCGCCACCGGTGCCTTCCATCCAGAGCTGGGTGTCCGAGCCTTCCTGTAGGCAGCTGCGGTCTGCCGGTGCATTTGCCATTTCCAGGTGGCAAAGGGCATGCTGCTCCTTATGACGGCGACTGCCTAGGAAGCTGCCTGCACAGTATGACGGTAAGGTTCCAAGGGTGCACACCCTACCGCTGGGTTTCTCACTTGCCGCAACAAAACATCTGACAAAGGCATCTTAAGGGGGACGTTTTATTATTTTGGTTCCCAGTGAGAGGGTGCAGTAGCCACAGCAGAGAAGTCATGGTTGGGGGAGCGGGAGGCAGCCGTCCGAGGAATGCTGGCTGGGGTTCGGCTCACGTTCTTCTTTGTCTTCACTCTAGGGCAACCCAGCCCATGGGACAGTGACGTTCACATTCAGGGAGGGTTTCCCAATCCCTGTTAACCAATCTAGAGACTTCCTCACGGACAGGCCCAGAGGTGTGTCTCCCAGGTGACTCCAAGTCACATCGGCGCTTTCACACTCCTGCCATTCCTGGGTTCTGAGACTCTGGGCTCGGTTTCCAAGAGAACTTTCTCCGTCGTGGAGAACCGAGGGTCACTGATGCCACCTCGAGCTGCCGGTGTTCTGACTTCTAGCAGGAAGGAAAAAGGCACCTTCTGCTTGTCTGCATGGTTTATGGTCGGAAACAGGGTTACATGCATCTGGTCAGGGATTGGCATAGCTTGCGAGAAATCCTTTGTGTTGTTGGTGGCCGAGAAATACTCTCACAGGTTGACGGGTGCAGTCTGCTGTGTGACCTGTAACAAGGGACTCAACCTCTCAGAGCTCAAATGTCCTCATCTGTAAAATGGGGTGAGTATGAAGCTCCCCAAAGTCTCGCAGTGGAGTCAATAGGATGGCACACAGAGCCCTTACTTAGTGCTTGGCATACAGTAGGTGTTCAGTAAACAACACGCACTACAAACTCACAAGATTGCCAGCTGCCTAGCACTGTGCAGTTAAGGGTTTGCGAGCATCAACCTAACACTTCTGGGGCCCTTAGAGGCCCTTCACCCCATTTTACAGACACGTTTATCTAAATAGAAATATGATATTATATTGTAGTCCAAGCTCGGTCGTTTACACATGGCCCCATGGTTTCCAGTCACTCTAATACTTTCCTTTGACCTAATTCTACAAAGTCATTTTTTAGGACAGTGTCCTCATGCTAAGCGTGGAAATGTGTCTGTACCCCGCTGCATATCCGATATGTCCGCAATACGTCTGCTACACATCATATATACCCACAAAACACCCAGCGCTGCCTGCAGCGATCAGCAGGCATGGACGCCATCTGTCCACATGCTTCAACCCCGTGCTGGACACACAAGCTCTGAGGGCCATCCCCGTCACCCCCGAAGACACATGGTGGCTCTTTCTCTGGAGCGCACTGAGTGTCGGCTAGGACCCACTCCTGTCTGCGGTGAGCAGTGCACCAGCCAAACCCCAAATGCCTGACAAGAAGCACTCGAAGGGTTTGTTTTGGTTTCTGACTTGAGAAGGAGAAGCCTTGATGACAGGAACGTGAGGCAGCTGGCCGCACTGCATCCTCAGAAGGAGACGGCCCGGTGCTCAGCCGACCTCTCATTTTTAGCCAGTCCGAAGTTCCTCACAGAAACAATCAGAGTCCTGTTTCCATGGTGACGCTAAATTCCATCAAGTTGACCAACCATCACATCTAACACGAGTTTTGTGAAGGCCCCAGTCACAGGGCTACAGCAGCGGCTTGGCTAGTACCGTGTGTGTGTGTGTGTGTGTGTGTGTGTGTGTGTGTGATGTGTGGTGACCCTACCCCAGTATTCCTCAAGAAGTGGTCGGTCCCCGGGCTCTACTCACCTCACCTGGCTGTTCAGTGATCGCAACTTTGCTGGCCACTAGCCAGGTTGTCCTGTCTCTGCCGCCAGCCTCCTACCCCCCCACCCCATGATGGTGTCCTGAGTCCCCTTGGCTCTCTCCTCCCTCTGGCCTTTCTCCTGGCAGCTCCCCAGACAGCCCTGGGAGACACAGGGAGGAAAGGGGGATGGTGAGGATCACAGGGCCCAGTGAAGGAAATTTGGGGAGCCTTTTCATGGAAGGAAGGGCTTGAAAGAAAAAAAAAGAATTTTCTAGAAGCAATAATGCAGGAAGTGGAAGTCTCCTGGCATGTGCAGTCAGTTCCTGAGTTCAATCCCAGAAACCACATGGCGGAATCAACTCCTTCAAGTTGTCCTCTGACCTCCACATGTATACCATGGCATGTGTACCGCCCCCAACATCACACACACACACACACACACACACACACACACACACACACGCACACGCACACGCACACGCACACACACACATGCACACACACAGACACGAATGAATGAATGAATGAATGAATGAATGTAATGAGTCAGCTTGATTTGGCTACCTGACATCAGGCCCAGGTCAGACTTTCCAAGAAACACACAGCAGGCCATTTTATTCATTCAACAAACGTTTATGGGGGAATCCTATTAATATGTCAGCCACTGTGCTGGCTGCTGGCGAGAGGAAATGACTAAATCTCATCCTGTCCCCTGAACATCCAGTGCAGTGAGGCAGGGTCATGCTAAAACAAACAAACAAACAAACAAACAAACAAACAAACAAACAAACCTCCAGAGTTTAAAGAGAGCTTCATTTTCCTAGAGGACTTGAGAGGATTCCCGGGGGTGGCAATTGGCTTGGGCAGGTGTCTGCTAGATATAAGAGACCATACATAGCAAGCATGGCAGTACTTCTTCACCCAGTGCCCAAGCAGACAGTGTTAATCTATTCCAGAGCACATGATCCCAATACGGCTACCAAACTGAGCCAGGGCGCTACATGAAGGAAGATGGTGGTGGGTCCAGAGCAAGAAGCAGGCTGAGGGCACACACGCTACATAGAGTACTTGACTTGGGGCACCCTGTTAGATTCTCCATGCTGTTCCCCATGGAATTTCTACCCTCACCTGTCTCTTACATGTCACAGCTGAGGCCTCAGCCTCAGAGGGTCACAGCTACCTCAACTCCAGTTCACAATCTCCCTTTCTGGAACTCCATGGCTGTTTCAGAGTACAGTCTGATCCCATAAATGTTGGCATTTCCCACTCCTGGAGAATCTGCTTCCTCCAGCATCCATGAACACGTGGTCTCATAGACCCCTTTCCAATAGCACCTCTCTTTATTAGCAGATGCCTAGGGCTTAGATGGGTGCTGAGTGCTCTAGCATGGATTAATAATGTCTGCCCTGGATTGGGTAAAGAAGCAGTGGTGTGCCTGATGTGGTCTTTCTAAGTCTGGGCTCACGAAGGCATTCCCTTTAACTCTGACTTTGTAGGACAAAATCTCCCACCCCAGGGTGAGCTCTACCACCCGTAAGGGAATAGAGGAGTTCTTATGAAGGTGACATGTTTACTGGGTGGGAGCCACCCTAGAGCTCAGCCCGGCATCCTCTGGGTCTTTGATTTGCTCAGGATCGCCAGCGGCATATTCTTCCCCCGCTGCAGCTTTCTGAGCCTTCTTATACAAAGCAACTCCTGTCCCACTGAGGTGAGTCCCACAGCCTCAGAATGGCGGAAGGCCAAGGTCTCCTTTCAGAGGCACAGATCAAACACAAAGCCGACCTGGCCCCTCCCGCGGCTCCTCTCACTGCGTCTTGGCTATTCTTCGGGTGGGGGTGCCACTGACCCCCACTGTACCCCGGACCTTCACACCTCAAATGACAAAGCGGTCTGCATCGCCCCCCCAAAAAAAATTCCAGCATGATATTAATAGATAAATAAAAATAGCTTCCTGGAGAAAGAGGAAGCCACGCAGCAAAATGATTCCTTTCTGTGCATAAACTCATGAATAATCAAATTGCACAGCCCCCCCCCCCCCCAAGGAGCCAGCTTGGCTTTGGGCTCTCGGTTCTTCACCCCCATCCCACGACGTTCCTCCTGGAAGGTCACCTCCAACCCCCGAAGCCTGGTGGTTCTCATGCCATGTCCTCATGCCCCCTCCCAGGACCACCACCCCCCGACCCCTTTCAAGGAGACGTTCATTTCTGGTGCTATGGAAACGTGTGGACATCTGAATGAAACGCTGGGGCTGCGCTCGGGAATCGCCAGCAGGAAGGAGAGTCGATAAGATAATGGGGTGTGTGTGGGGGGGGGTGTCTCAGGCAACAGCTTTGTGAGGGGAACCAGAGCCCAACTTCGGGCTTCTTGGGTGTCACATTTTAACCTACCAGCTGCCTTGGAAGCAAGATGATCCACCCTGCCTTTTTTTTTCTTCTTCTTCTTCCTTAAAAAAAAAAAAAAAAAAGATTTATTTTTTTATTTTCCCTCATGTGTTGAGGGAGGAAGCCGTGACAGGGACGAGTGACAGCCCGCTAATTATTCCCTTACTGCCACTGCTGTTCTGGCTCTGGACGCGCTGCTCATTTCTCCCGGCTCCTCGCTGAATAATGCATGCGCCCCATCCATACGCGGGCGGCGCCTCCCGGGACTGCAGTCTAACTAGCTGATAACTGATTCAGTTTGTAAGCAGGGCCGCTGGGAGTTGCAAGGAAAAAGTAGCCAAGAACATATTCAACACTTCTCTCTGGTTCCTGGCGAACATCAAGGGGAGGCAGACTGGAGCGTGGGTGGATGGGGGCCGTGTGGTCCTGGGAGGGTACTTGACCCCACTCGAGAAGGAGGGACCTTGGCACTTGCTGTGAGAGAGGGTGTGATCACGGGAAGGCTGTTAACGATAAACACAGTTATGGTTACTCAAAATCTTACCATAGACAGCCCTGGTCTAAGGTTAGACTCTTAAAAAACACATGCTTTTGTGATAGAGTGATTCTCTTGAACAAACTAAGACAGTTACAGGGTCTTAGGGACACTGTTGTTTATCTAGTATCACGGACTATGCCTGGCGTTGTATGGGATAAGAACCCGTGAACAGCAATGCATTGTATCAGCTAGTTACTACAGTGTGGCTGCTGTATAACAAGTGGACCTTGTAGTTCATTAGTCACGACAACACTTACTGCTCTTTTTGGCTTGGGGTCTGAGGGAGTTTAATCTTGTGCTGATTTCTGCTTGTCCCTGGCAGGGCTCAGCTGTAGGCTGCAGGCTTTAGGTTTTAGGTCTGAGTCAGATCTGCCCTTAGGTCTCATGGCAAGGCCTAGGCAAGAAGGCAGGGCTAGTGCACCACAGAAATGTGAGCACAGGGTTACCGTTCTCTGTCTTGTCTACACAATGTCCGCTAATGGTCCGGTCCATTTACTAAATTAAATTCCACAATCACATTCATCAAGGAGGGGCTGGGAGGCGAGCACTGCCCACCAGTGTGGGCCTTTGAAGAGCCTCTGCTACAGGGAACACAGTATCCCTCACTTACCCTGCTGGCCTTGGCATTGTCAGGATGTACTGGGGGCTCCTGACTGTGAGTAAAACACTCTGCAAGCTGCCATGCCGACCTGCTCCCAAACAGGCAGGTGGGCCCAGCCTTCTTTGGGAAACATGGGAACGTCTAGCTGTCTGTCATCCAATGTCAACCTGGCTCCTCTGTTCAGTCTGGTGATCTCCAGGAGTTCTGGGGTGGGGTTAGCAAGAAAGCCTCCACTTCCTTCATCAAAAGGCTGGTGGTCTATAATCGGCTCCCCTTAAGCAATTTAGGATCAACCCTTACTCAGTCAGTCTAGCTATAGTGCCAGGAGCTGAGGCTGGGTGAGCTTGCCCCACCTTGCATTCCTGTGGCCACACAGGCAGGATGCCTAACAGGGAGATGACTCCAGACTGAATAGCATGGGAAGGAATAGATAGGCCCTTTGAACAAACGCTTTGGGGACGAGAAGCCTGCGCTCGGAGAGCCCAGCAGCATGCGGAGGGCCACCCTCTGGTTCCGTGTCTGTTTGTCCAGTACCTACCATGTCAGCCGCTGCTCTAAACCCTCTGCATTGGGTCCTGACGTGTCCCCTATGATGTCAGGTGTGGGGATTGGAGCAGAGTGTGGCAAGGGTGCACAGGAGATGCCCCACTTCCTCCAGGTGTGGGCTCTGAGCCACACAACTGTCACACTGTGCATCTCCAAACACACTCTCCAAACCACAGCAGATCCATTTCAGGTCTCAGCACGGACATCCTTCCAGAAGGTTGGCGAGCAGGGTCCAGTGCCTGTGTCCCCCACCCAGTCCGGTGGACAGCAGATAACAAGACTGGAGGTAAAGATCTGGAGGGGAACTCAGGTCCCAACACCTCCTGGCTGTCTGCACGCAGATATGCATCCGCCCTAGGTGGCCACCAGGCACTGTCTACACCAGGGTCCCTGTCAGGGTAGCAGGCAGGTTGCTGGCAGGTGGCTTGCAATAGCAGCATGGAACCCTCTCGGGAGACAATTTCCAGACTCCCCCACCTACTACCCTCTACAGAGAAAGGACAGTAAGCTTCCACCATGTCACTGCTTAGAGGACTCCCCAAGCTCTAGAACCTTTCTGAGCAGCACCCCACCCCCAACTACTCTGTGTCCCTCTGACTACCTCTGTTACCCTCAAGAACCCTGCAGTGGCTGCTCTGTTGCCCAGAGCCTTTTCCCAGCCCTTTCTCTACCAGCGAAACGCATTGAATTCAGTAGGCGCTCAGTGCACATCTACTGGAGCCATGTGCCAACGTGGAAATCTTCCTTACCCTTATGCAAAGATCCTGTTTAGAGGGGGGTTCCTTCTCCAGCCCCTCCCAGATCAGAACTGGGGAAATGAAACCTGTTTGGATGCTCTCTGTCCATCCCCGCTGACTGGCCAGGTTGCAACACTGCTAGGTGGCGTTTGTTCAAGGAGGCATGGTTGACCACTGGCGTGCAGGATAACCTCCGCGGCCCCAGCTGCTCACACACCAGACACTGCTGAGAGGCCACAGCACCTGTCCATGCTCGGGGCCTCTACGCAGCCACAAGAAATCACTTCAGTGGGCGCCAAGGCAATGCCTTCCTGGTCCTCACTGCTGTGTGTCATTAACTCCAGACTTTAGATAAACGGCCTCCCAAGGTGTATCTTCATGGCTGTCATGACCACCACCCCAGGCAACTCTGGTGGTGGCGGCAGTGTCTCCTCCCAGGGCTCAGAGCCCATCGGTGCCAGAAACACACGGGGCCGCAGACACTTTGGGGGCTGTGGCGACGCGTGAAGAAACACCCTTTGAAGGCCACTGAGCCCAAATCCCTCTGGGTGCTGTTTCTCTCTCACCTCACGGTCTCCAGGGTGCAGAACTCAGAGCCTGGGACCCCCAAACTGTGGACTCATGCAGACTGTTTCCAAAGCAAAAGGTATCTGCATTTGACTGTGCAGACACATGCGCCTGAGGAATAAGACATTCAAGACAGTGACAGAATGGTGAGGGGCAAGTCTAAGAAAGACAGCTGGTGGTCTGGTGCCTCCTGGCCCCTCCGCACCCTCAGCTCCAATGCACACAAAGAGAGGACATCTCTGTGGGGAGGTAGTTATTATTATGGTGTAGGCACCATGCTCCTGCCAGGGACATCTTCAACGGGCAGAAACATGAGCCCCAGTCCCTCCTCCATGGCGTGGATCCCCACCCCTGGGAGAGGTACTTTGAAGAAGCCAGGGAGGCAGAGCACCCACATGAAGAGAGCTGTCTCTCCCTCATCACTTTGCTCAGTTTTGCAGATGGGGAAACTGAGGCCAGAGAAATAATGAAAGCAGCCTGGGCTCATGGAACAACGATTACAGGACGTCCATCCAACTGTGGGTTCCAGTGCCCATGAGCTCCAGGGAAGGTCACTGCTCAGACTCGTTCCTTTACTCCTTCACTAGCTCCTCCACTCCCCTCAGTCTCTTCCAGCATGCCCGGAGGAGGCCACAGTCTAGCTGTGGGAATGGACCATGTTCTGACTTACTGTGAGATGATTTCAGTAGGGTA
>CABHPQ010164527.1:0-26068 GCA_902168405.1 Peromyscus aztecus | reverse complement strand
TGTTGCTGGAGAGCTTCTCTCCAGCTCCCAAGTCCGCCAGTCTCCAGCTACAAAGTCCCGCCAGTCCCGGAGCCCACTTACAAAATAAACACACAGACTCTTATATTATTTAAACTGCTTGGCCATTAGCTCAGGCCTATCATTGTCTAGCTCTTACTCTTATATTTAGCCCATTTCTATTAATCTATACTTTGCCACGTGGCTCATGGCTTACTGGTACCTTACATCTTGCTTGTCCTGGTGGCGGCTCCAGGCAGTCTCCTATCCTTCCTCCTTCCTCAATTCTCCTCTCTGTTAGTCCCGCCTATACTTCCTGTCTGGCTACCGGCCAATCAGTGTTTATTGATGCAGAGTGATATCCACAGCACTAACTTTTTAGGAGCAGAGCTGAAAACTTCCTTGAATAAACATAATACGAGTGTTAACTAGTACAGTTACCGTCACAGTCATTACAATTCAATTAAAACCACAGCATACTCAACACAGCCGCCAGCAGAGGCGTGGCAAATGGATACTTAGTATGCAGTCTTCTAGTCTCTTAATGCTCCTCCGCAGCTGCAGCGTGGAGGGAAGTATCAGGTCCAGGACGCGCCGCTGACAGTTACCTGCCGTGTCTACTGTCCTGTGAAGGGTGGGCTCAGAATTCTCCCGTGCTTAAACACCCTTGACAAGCTGTAATTGCCATGAAGTGAAAGCCTCTTATGGTGTGACCTTTGGCATCAGGTCCTGCCCTTAGCAGATGAAAAGTTATGCCGCTGTAGGATGCCTAGAAATGCAGCGTGTGTATGTTAGTGACTGCTTCGGCCCTGCGTCACTGAGCAGTGGTAACAGGGCTCCTTCCACAGTGTCATCGTCGAAGAGACAGCAAAGGAAAGATCACACAGAAACCCAACCGCCGGTGAAAACCATACGTTGGACTTCGCTTACACGATTTGTCATTTTTTTTTTAACTTTTTTTTTTTTTTAGATTTATTTATTTATTATGTATACAGTGTTTGCTTGCATGTGTCCCTGCAGGCCAGAAGAGGGCGCCAGATCTCATTACAGATGGTTGTGAACCACCATGTGGTTGCTGGGAATTGAACTCAGGACCTCTGGAAGAACAGTCAGTGCTCTTAACCTCTGAGCCATCTCTCCAGCCCCGATTTGTCATTTTTAAGACTGTAAGTGTTCAGTCTTGTTTTCTGTGGGTTTTTGTTTTGTTTTGTTTTGTTTTGTTTTTGTGGGGGGGGGGCGCTGTTTTGTTTTGTCTCATTACATACACACTCCTAATGAACACTTTGGGAGCTAAAGGCAGGTAGTAACTATACAAATATTGGAGTTCAAGTGATGGGTAACAGACTAAGGCTGGAAACAAAGAGGGTCCAGGCACACATATGAACTCAGAGTGGTTGTAACAGCGTGCACAAGACCTGTGCAAGCCCAGATCAGACAAACGGCTAGCATGGAAGGGGAGGTATGTACTCCGTCCACCCCGAGCTGAGGAGCTGTTAGTAACTGATAGATGCCGGGAGAGGTAGTTTTCTTTATGGGTGTACCAGGCAACCAGGCAGTGCTGGTACACACCTTTAGTCCCTTGGGAGGCAGAGGCAGGAGGATTTCTATGAGTTCAAGGCCAGCCTAGTCTACAGAATGAGTTCCAGGACAGCCAGGGCCACACAGTGAAACTGTTTTGAAACCACCCCCACCGGGAAAAGGAGGGGTTGTACCAGGTAAAGAACACCCAGGTGGATGGCCACACACCCAAGAACATCTAGGCAATGCTAATTGGAATCCATGATTTGTTTTGTTTTGTTTATTTTTTGAATGAGAACACAAGGTTTGGTGGGAATGGAACTGGGGTGCATTTGGAAGGAGATGGAGGAAAGGCTGAATGTGATTAAAATACAGTGTATAAAATCCTGAAAGAATAAAAAATCATCTTCAAACAAATTTTAAAGAAGAAAAAAAAGCAAGGAAGCCTGTACAAACAAGACAAAATAGAGCCAGAAAGGAAATTCACACTTACAATCCCAATAACCAGGAGGCTGATGCAATAATATTTCCCAGAGCGCAAGGCTAGCCTGGGCTACAGAATGAGTCTCAGGCCAGTTTAGTATTAAGTCTCAAACTTCGGGGCAAATGGTTGAGGTGGCTATCTCACATATATAAATGGACCTGGCCTCCAGGTTCTCCCAGCATCCCTCAGTCCCTACCTGTTACCGGGTATGGATGGCATCCCCAGCCCTCTACCCTGAACTCTCCAGCCCAGGGACTGGGCTGCCCTTCCTCTAGAGGCTCTTCCTCTATCCAGCCATTTTGGCTATCCGCCCTTTTTGTACCTTTGCCCTCCTGGCTGCTGCACCTGATTCCCCCCTCTCCCCTCTCTCTTCCCTCCCCGTCTTACCACACGGCCCAGTTCAGCCTGGTCATGTCCACTCTGGACTCTCCCAGATGTCTCTGCCTCTGACTATGCTCTCCCTCACATCTACAATAAAATTTCTCCTCCGCCATGTCCTTTCCTTTTTATTTATTTCTTTTTTTTATTATTCACTTAGTCTACAAAGTGAGACCTTATACCAAACAAAAACAAATAGAAATTACTCTTTGTTTAAAAATAGGGAAGGGATCAGGGATGGAGAAGAAGAAGTCCGACTCCACACGAAGACTCTCATTTAGTTTGATTTTCAAACAGAAAACCCGAGGGATGTGTACTGTCAAGAATACCCACAATCTGGGGACAAACATTCATAGAGTTAGATGTTTCAATAGTTTGTCTTCTGTTTCTAGGTTTCCTCCACCCAGAATGCATGTTTCTAGAGTCCTGTCCTACACTCCAGGGTTCAGCTGACGTCCACTCTATGGCACACCGGTTTAAAATTCTGCTTGATGGAACGGATTCCAGTTCTCACTGGTGGCAGCCTGATGCCCTTACAAACTGGACTGCAAAGTACCTAAACCAGAAGTTCCTTCTCTCACTTTCTATCTTCTCTCTCTCACACACACATCAGCATCGGCTCCTGGAGAGAAAGTGAAAACTATTCTCATTGCCAAATGACCTGGCAGCGTCTTCTGGTACTTTAAAATTCATCTTTAGTGACCTGAACCCTGGACCTTTCCAGACTCTGAGGAGCAAATGCAGAGTCTGTCACAAGCCCCCACAAGGTTTATCATGTGACTTCCAAACACATACAACTATGTAAAGTGAAAAGGTTATAGCTTTTAAATGCCGAAGTTTAAATAGAGGTGATTGCTAGGTGAGATTCTAGATTCTTTTTATCTTTTTTACTCTCCAAATGTCACTCTATTACTTCTGTAATTAGAAAACGGTGGTTTACAGTCATTTATATAGTTTCATATGGAAGAGGATGACAACTATTTCAGAAAAAGTAGCAAAAATACCTAAATCTCAATAAGCATACACAAAGAAACATTAACGGTGGCTACCATAAGATGATAAATTATGGGGAGCCTCTTTCCTTTGTGTCTTTATAACTTCCTATGATGATCACCAACTGTTTTATAGAAAACGCCATCTTTACAAAGCCCAAGGGCACAGAGTTTGAGGATCATATCCTCACCCATGCCATAAAATATTTATTGTGTTTTACTGCTATTTCATGTTTAGAATTTAATAGACTATAAGACTCTGCAGAATAAGCCACCTGGTGCTCAAGGAGATATAATAAAATGCCCAGCAGCAGTAAGGTGACATACAGGGCTGTTTTATCAGGCTGCGTGTGCCATGAGAGCGCAAGGCCTGCTTTAATTACCAGTCATTTGAATTTCTGATAGATATTATGGAGAAATTTAAATCTTGTTCATTTACTCTGGCAGCCTGACAACGGGCTCATTTCCAATCCTTTGAGGGAATTGCAAATTTCCCCTGCTTCGATCTGGGGTGAGGCAGCATCATTCATACAAGTATGTGATGGAATGCTGGGGCTGAACGCTAGGCAGAACACCATTTAACGCAGCAGAAACCTAACTTATGATTATTAATGTTTGAAAGCAATAAAGCAATCAAAAAACTCAACTCTAAACATCAGATTTTAAACATGGCCCCAAATAAATATTTATAACCTTTTGAATATAAATATTAGTAGTAAAAAGAAGTGTAAAATAACTGCAAGATAAATACTAAGCTATGATGGACCTTTCCAGAAGTCTCCCCCAAATTCCCTAACGTGAGTAGATTCATCATTCCTCAATTTTATTTCTGTTTATTTGTTTGGAGGAATCAAGTAGCCCAGGCTAGCCAGTCTCAAACTCTGTGTAGCCAAGGATGGCTTTAACCTCCCATCCTCCTCTCCTGCTGGGATCACAGGCTTGTGTCACCACAAGCTGGCTGTTCTGTGCTAGGATTGAACCTGGAGTTTGAGGTTAAGCAAGCATTCTACCAACTGAGTGACTTCCCCGGCCCTTCTGTGGTTTTACAATGTAAACTCCATGAAAACTAGAAACTTCTTTTCCTCCATTTTGCCTCCACCTAGACTCCTGGTTCAGGGTCAGGAACATCTGGAACACTGTTGAACTCCACCTCCCTGGAAGGGACCCAGATGGGGCACAGGTAAAGTCAAAGAGCCTCCACGTGGTGAAATAAACTCAAAGGCGCATCTGTGCGTGCTTTGAGACTAATGGGGAAGACGTTTAGTTTGTAGAAGAAATTTCAAACTTCCAGAATATGGAATCTTCACACAGGCTGAGGTCATGACGGCTCCTGTGACTATTTAGCAAGCATGCATATTTATCTCCTGGAAAATGAAGACTCAAATGCAAAAGACACATTAACCCTTTTTCTTGTGCAAAATGCAGATGAATCTTTCTCATGGCTATGGTGTCCCCGGGTGGTCTTCTGCATTTCGGTATCACATCGCTTTCTTAACAGCCAATAATTTCAAAGGATGATAAAAGTGGTTGGTATAGGATGATCATGTTTCCATTTCAGTTTCTGGAACATAAAATTGAACAAGTAAAACTAAGAACAGTGGGTGAGTAAACTTGATACCATAATGCCTCTTGAAATAAGATCCTAGCTCTCTCTCTGGTGGAGTGTTTCACTGTCTCCCCAGCCCTTGTGGCTTCTAGGCACATCTCGATACAGTTAACTGTCTACATACATTCTGCATTATTCAAAACTGACAACCTGGAAAAGCTGGCAACCCACAGGAAGGAACAGACACTGGCTCATCACATCCATTCATTTCCTCTTCTGAACCTCTGGTCTCAGAGAACTCTCAGTTGACAGAAACCATCAAAGCAGAAGAAAACACTGGCCTCTATCTTCTGAGTAAATAAGTCAAATACAGATGTAAATAAACCATGCATTTTCATGCTGAGATATCCATTTTCTTGCACGATTAAATAGGTAAAGTTTAAATTCAGTCTGCCAGCTTTGACATTTCTGAGAGGTTCATTTTTTGGGGGTGAGTTGTTGGCCTGTTTGTCTACTGAGAAGTTTTGAATCCCAGGGAGTTTCAGCACCAAGATGATAAGTTTTGAATCGCTGGTTATTGGATATCCTCTGCCACCAATGTAATAAGCCAATCAAATCAAATTAATAAATCCAGGTTTAATCTGAGCAGAGCATTCCTGTGTGGTCCCAGAGGGAAAGGAGAAGCCACGAGGGAAAACCAAGAGGGCAAGTCTTGGGCCGGACCTTAAAGAGCTTCCACTAGAACATTCCAGACTCTTTCTTTGGGTGTATGGGTGCCTGAGGTTGAGGTGGAGCTTCCACCAGAACGTTCCAGACTCTTTCTTTGGGTATATAAATGCCCCGGACTGAGGTGCATTTGGTTCCTAAATCAACATACCTGGTTATCCCATTACCACCTGCTTGGGTTTTTGTTTTTGTTTTTGTTTCTATGAAGGGAAAGTGCTAGCATCAAATAAAGGCGGAACTGTCCTTTCCCTACTCTTGGGATTTCTTCCTGTCTCTGCCATAGGTATCTTTGATTTCACTGAGCGCCAGCACCTCCTGGACAGGTCAACAGTGGGATGTCCAAGTACCAATTGCTGGTTTGCATAGCAGTGGACTGACTCTTCAGCGATCCAGTGGGTGGATGAAGTCTTCAGGATGCCACTGCAGCTGTGTGGCAAGGGATACACAGCTGGAATGAGAACAGCAGCTGTATTTCCTCTCTGTGTGTTCCTGTGTTTAAAAATAAACAAGACAAACAGGAACTATAAGAAGAGAGCAACACGTCCCTAGGCAAATGTAAAGAGCAATAACCAAATGAAGAGATCTCATCTACTAAGCTGGGCATCGTCCTAAGCCCCTTAGTAGATGAGTGCACTATCCACAAAGCAACCCTTTAGGAAGGTTCCTGCTCTTATCTCCATCCTGCAAATCAAGGCCCTGAAGGCTTATGTCACTGTGGTCCTAGGACATAAGCCATCATTAGAAGCATGCATTCAAACTCAGATGTGACCCTAGACTCTATCCTACTATGGTGGGCTACTTTTCTATGACTGATCCCATACCAGAACATTCTGTAAAGAGAAAAACTTAAGACGTGTATTGTTGATGTTTTCCTAACCCCAAATGCCTAGTTAAATGATTTTTTTTTACTGCTAAATTTTCTTAGCTAAAACTCAGTTTAATTATATTTTTAAAGCAACAAAAATTAAGTTCTGAGTATATATCGATGATGGATGTACCCACTTTACCCTGAACAGAACAAGCCGCTAGCAAGCTACATTACTTGAATGCCAAAGTCGTAGGGAAGGCATAAACCTTGAAATAAAAATTTCTGTCAGCACCATGGGCCCAAATTTAGTTCACAGATGAGGTTCTTCCCTGTGTTGTTTTTTGGGGTTTTTTGTTTGTTTGTTTTTAGGGGGGCAGGGAGGGGTAACAAAAGCAAGCACACCCATCAGGCTTTTTAAGGCATTCCATCGAGTGCCACCTCTTTGAGCTCTGTTAGTCATTTCCCTGGCCCACTTGATGCCAGCCCCTTACTCAGGGCCTGCGGCTTGTGGAGGGACTTTCAGATCATGGGACTGAAGGACTTACATGACACCCACATAAAGAAATTGCAGGTGATTTAAATGTTCATTTTTGTTAGCAATAACGCTTTTCTCTAGACTCAAGGATATTGCCTGCAGTGCCTAAACTGCCTCCTCCTTATTTTGGAAACTCTGCCTCCACACCCTTCGTCTGAGGAATTCTTTGTTCCACCAGGCTCAGGACTATCCGTTGCCATGCTCGCCATGCTGTATACAATGGTGGACTCGGACTTGTAGTGAGCCAGGTGGAGACTTCTCTAGAACCCTAGATTGTCAGCAACTTTGGCCTTTCTAGTTTGAGCCCACAGTTCTCAGAGTGCCATGACAGAGCTGTCGAGAGTCCTTATAGCCACAAGACGTGCCTACAGAGCAGTCAGAGAGAATCTGAAGCCAATGAATGGACTGTTAATAGAAAGTCAAATATACTTGTGTCCAGCTTGATCCTTATCCAGTACAGTAACCAATATTGCCACACATATTCTAGATGTTTAGAAACCTGTAATTGGCGAACTCCCAGTCACATGCGTTATTCTCTCAGCCATCCACTCACTCCTTGATTCTTCTACGCATTTCTTCAACAGTTCGCTAGATGTCGGCGGTGTGCTATGTTTCGGTGGAAATACATAGAGCTGCTTCTCTAAATTATACAAAACTCAAAAGTGGGTCAGATTTCAGAAGAGAATGAAATTCTGATCCTGTGTGAATTTTTTTGTCTTATATTTTAGAGATGGGTTAAAGTTTTCTCAGATAAGACTTTGTACTTCAAGATCATATAGAAATTCGAGTATTGAGAGATATATCTATCCCATATCTCATCTTTCAAAAATTTGAGTTCCAGGCAAGTGTGGTGGCACATGCCTAAAATCCCAACCCTTGGGATAGGGAAATAGGAAGATTTCAATGTCATCATTGGCTACATAGCCATTTCAAGGACATTTTGAGCTACACACAAGACCCCATCTCAAATAATAATAATAGTCCAGAAGTAATTTGTATTGTTTTTAGAATATAAAAAAATACAGAAATGCACAAATAAGAAAATTAAAGCCACCCATGAGTCAACCACCAAGAAGTAACTCTGTGAAAGTGTTGGGACATTCACCCTCAGGATGACTTCATTTTGTATGCAACCATGAAGCTCTGCATGTTGGAATTATCCCTACCAATCAAACAGTCTATTCATCTCCCCCTCTTCTGTCACAACTAAACTAGAAGCCTGACTGGGATGTAACAAAGATGCTTCCACTGGAAATCAGCAAAGCGCTTTGCCAAGCCTTCTCATTAGGCACGCAAGTTCTGCCTAACTGACAACTGCCAGCGGTCAATTGGTTATGTTCAGCAGGAGATAATTGGAAAAGCTGCCTCGGCTGCCGCCTGAGCAGTGGAAAATGACACATGTGAAATTGCCCATCCCAGCGGAGCACAGAGGAGGCACCAGAAACCTGCAACAGTAAAGCTGTGATGCTCAGAAAGCATTCCATCCTCTTGTCCCCATGTGCAAAGGAAGTCAGCCATCTATTAATGTGCTCATGAATCAGTCCCTCAGAGACGGGCTTACTGTTGCTCTCATAGACTTTAAAAACACCTATTCCTTTTTAGATCAATCCAGAATCACCAACAACCAAGCATGGCTTGCCAATTCAGGACTGGATTAATCAGCCATGGAGAATGGGCAGCTTCTCTCAACATCCAGCATCCTCATTCTGCCGTGGTCTCATCCCTGTGAGGGAGCCAGCCCTGACTGCAAATGGTTAAACAGGCCTACCTGGTAGATCCCAGGCTTTGGTCCCTGAAGCTACTGCTGCTGCTGAGTAAGCTCTGTTTTGTAAACATTAAGAGTTAATACACAAAAGCTTTTCTAGCAGAACCTGGTTCAGGAAGAGTGCTTAATCAATGTTCGCTGTTCTCATGATTGTCTACTCTCCAAAACTGTGAGCATGGACAATAAATGATCACATGTATTTGTTACATAACAAATAAAAAACCTTTCTAAATAAAATATATGTTACTCAGGTTGGCCTTAACTCACAATCCTCCTGCCTCGCATCCCCAGTAGCTGGGGCTGCAGGTGTATCCCACCATGACCGACTTAAATGATTTCAAACAAAGAACAACATACAATAACCAAAAACATAGAGAGTTTCCCCTGTGGGTCTTACAATCTTATTTACAATATTTGTTTCTGTAAAGTAATTATGGATTTGTTTCTCTCTGAATGATTCCAAATTCTGAACAAATTCTAAAGTGACAACATACTGATTTCTAGCCTTGAATATGTATCTTAATCCTTATCTTTCATGGTAATGGGAAAAAACCTTGTCATTAAATCCCTGGTGACATGTGAGGATGTGGCACCTTGCTTTAGATTATACTGCTCCCTCTTGTGCACGTTCTGAATAAAACATAAAGAGCAACTGTAAAAACACTGGAAAGTGATCCAAGGGAGGCAGAACTGGGAAGGCTCTTGGCAGCCTTACAAGAAAATAGAACAGGTAAGACTCACATTATTTGTTATTATTCACCAAGCCAGTGAGATGGCCAGGAGGTAAAGGCTTGCAGTGTAAGTCTGGTTACCTGAGATTGAGTCTGGAACCACACTAAGATGGAAGGTAAGAACCAGCTCCATGAAGCTGTCCTCTGACCTCCACACATGGGCCATAACACATGTGCTCCCACACACATATCATGCATACATGATAATAATGCATTTTTAAATAAAAATAACCAGTCAGTAGAATCAGGCCAACAGAAGGCACAGATGTTGGGATTGATAGAAAGAGCCTTTGAAACAACTGTAACAATTAAATGAATTGCTTAAAGAATTCACAGAAAAAGGTTAATGGAATAGAGAAGCAGATGGAGAATGTTAGGAAATATATATATACAATTTATAGACAAAGTTAAGAGAAAAGGAATCGGAGGAAATTGAAATAAATTTATTGCTTTGCATTAAAAGAAGATTGTTAATGAGGAAAAAAATTAAACAGGATTAGAGAATTTGAAAACAAATGAACAGAATTCATACAAACTGAAAGAAAAAAGAAAAGATATTTTAAAAGAAACAACACTGAATTGCCTATGAAATAATATCAAACATACAACGTACATTTTTTAAAACTGATAAGGAAACAAAAGAAGGCAGCAAGAAAGTCTACCTGAAAAAACCCTGTAAGTCCCCAGTCTTTGTACAGGTAATCAAAAGCGGTGACTCTAAGGTCTAAGGCGTTTACTGTTCTAGTTAGCTTTCCATTGCTGTGATAAACACCGTGAGCAGAAGCAACTTGAGGAAGAGAGGGTTTAGGTGGCTTGTCCGCAGGATCACAGTCGATCGATCAGAAAGGGGTTTCAGACCCTGGTTGGCTGGCTCCACTGCTTCTGAACTCTTTGCTGAACTGGGATGAGGCAGACCATCATAGCAGAAGGGCATGGCTAAGGGAAAGTTGATCCCTCGAGGGTAGATAGAAAACGGAGAGAGAAGGGATGGGAGAGAAGATATCAAGATATACCCTCCCAAAACATACCTCCAACGGCCTGTATCCTCCATGCAAGCTCTTAATTAAGGCCCCTACCTTAAGGTCCCTTAACCATGAACTCATCAATTAATCGCCTGGTGATATTTAAATACAGAGACAATGACAGCTTACACTTCTGTGAACTCTCCACTTAAACTAAAAACATGAAGCAACCATACAATATGCACAAATGGAAAGATTGCTCAATGGCTAAGGGCCCTCACTGCTCCTCCAGAGGACCCAACTTTATTCCCAGCAACCACATCAGGAGGCTCACAGCTGCTTGTAACTCGGGCTCCAGGTGATCCGATGTCTCTTCTGGACTCAGCAGGTACCCATACTCCCATGAATACATACATACACAATATTAAATCAGTCTACAAAAGAAAAGAGTGGGGAGCCATAGAGTATAAGAGGGAATGATTCCAATATTCAATTTGTCTCTTTGAACAGCTTGTAATAAAGAGTTGTCATAGTCACTGAGGCACGTAATTGGACATCTTGTGAAGGGCCCAGAATTCCATCTACAGATTTAGAACTTTGCTTTGTAGGTTACACCATAACAGGCTGCTCAGTCTTCTCTCAGAGATCAGGCCTCAATTTCAGGTTCCTGAGACTTGAGCAAGCAGTTTCTGGGAGGGCCGTGAACAAAAGACATAGTTCTTGCAGTATCTCCCTTTCTGCACGTACTCTGACTGCTCAAGGTTCAGTAGATTGTTTACTGTCTGGGACCCCTCACCAACTTAGAGCTACGTGCATGGGTCAATGTGAACGTGCGAGGCCAGCCAGCCTCTATGGCAGCTCAAGGACAAAGCCTGGGACTTGTCCAGGTCTGCCCAAAAATGGATAACTGTAATCCCCAACTAACCCTAGCCTATTAAAAGTTACTAACATGATTGCCACTCACATAACCAAACCTGAGTCTGTTCCTATGTAGTCTGTAGACCCCAAGCCCCCTTTGCTTTAAAAACCCTGTCCCATTGCTACTCAGGGTCTCTCCTGCTCTGCTGCTGTGTCAGATAGACGGAAAGTCCTGAGTTAACTTGTAACAATACAGAGACTCTTTGCTTTTGCATCGGATTCGGTCTCTTGGTGGTCTTTGGGGGACTCTGGGTACAACAACAGTAAGCTATTTCCCACATACTAAGGGCCTGGTGTGCTCAAACTGCACTCTTAGAGAATATGAATATAGTTGATGGCTTGAGGTAAGAGATTATAATCAGGAGTCATAATAAAATGCTCACCTGCAGGATGATGGAGGGTAAAAGGCAAACTAGGGAAATTGTTAGGGTTTTCTAGAAGAACAGAACTGATTGAATGAATATACATTACAAAGGGGGCTTTTAGTCATTAAGTTGCTTCCACAATAAGAATGGAGTAGTCCAACAGGTTGCTCAGCCTACAGAGTTATACCCCTGAGCAGTTCCAATCTGGTTCTGAAGGCCTGGAGGATTCCTGAAGGGCTGTTCATCTCAGGTCACTTGAACAGCGTTTGATGTTAGTGAAGAATGGTGGCGGCGGCGGCGGCGGTGGCGGCGGCAGCCACAAAAGTGCAGATGCACTCATCAGCAAGGAGCAAAAGCAGATGAGCAAAAGCAGTACTGCTCTTCCCTCAGTCCTCTTTATATGTGGGCTATCACCAGAAAGTACTGTTCACTCTTAGGGAGGGTCTTTCCTATCAGATAATCCTTTCAAGAAATACTATCACAGATGGAATGTCCTAGAGATATGTCACTTACTTGATTCCAGATGACGATCAAATTCATTCCTAAGATTAACCATCACGGGTGACTTGGGGGCAGAAGCCAGAGCCAGCTCTAGGAAGATCTGACCAAGGACTCTCAAACTACAGAATGCCACATGCTGATTGCCTTCAGAGGCTCGAACAGCAGGAGGCACTGGACAGAATGTAAAAAGGACTGGCATGTGGTAGTTAAAGAGCTCAATACCCTGCAAAAGTCAAGATACATGAATCACCAAGTCTTGACTCAAAGGGATGCTACAGAGACTTTCCATCTCGCTGGAGCTGGTACTGCCCGGCCCATGGTAGCCAACTGGGATAGACTGGGAATATTTAGAACAATAGCTCTGTCTACTGGAGTACAGATAGAAATAACAGACTGGGATCCAAGTAGAAGAGGAAGACTGGATTTGCAAACACAGTGTAGAAGTTGGACAGCAAGTATACCCATACATAAGACTAGATACATCATCTTACCACCAGGGAATCCTTTGGGCAGCACTGTGCCCTTCCTTACCTTTAGAGAAAAAAATAAAAATGTTTAAAAGTGGACAGTAGTCACAGATACACACAAGAAGGTACCAGCACATGCTGTCATCAGGCAGAAGAGGCCTTCCTGTCCAGCTTGAGTTCAAAGGCACAGACGACACCAATACAGCAAGCTGGCAGCCAACGATCATAGAGTGAGACTCAGAGAGTACAAATTCAGACTCTCATCATACAGGCTGCTCTATTTGTTACAGTTTACATTAGTGGTAGAAAGATAATGGTTTCACTAACATATTTGCTCACATGTGTATACTTTGATAATATTCACCCCCTCACTACTCTCTCTTGTTATCCCACACACACGTTCCCTTTCTCTTCCCAATGAATCTCCCTTCTACTTTCGTGTTCATTTTATTTCTTAAACCAGATTCTATATGTAAGAATGTGATATTTATCCATGTCTGGCTTATTTCACCCAAAACAATGATCTCCAGTTCCATCCATTTCTTATAAGTGATACAATTTCATCCTTCTTTATGGCTGAGCAAATCTTAATTGTGTATATACAGTGTATTTTCTTTATCTAGTCATCTGTTGATGGACATGTGGGCAGGTTCCATAACTTGTGTGCCATGAATAGTACTACAATAGACATGAATTTGCAAATATCTCTATGGAATGCTGACTTGGGAGCAATGTAGCTGAATGTGAGACATGCATTTCTATTTAAGGGTTTTGTAAGGGACTTTCCTAATGACTTTCACAGTGACTAATTTATAATCTCAACATCAGTGCATTAACAGTTCTTTCCTACCACCCCAACCCTAGTACCCATGTCCTTGCCAGCATATTTTCTTTCTTGATAATGGCAATTCTGACTGACTCCCACTTGTTGGTGGCTAAAATGTTGAACATTTTTTCAAGCATTTATTGGAAACAGGACTTTATCTTTTACAACCTATTTTGATTTTTTGTCAATTTATTAGTTGATTTGTCCTTTTTTAGCATTGAATTATTCATCTCTTTTGAATATGAATCTCTTCTCAGATGAATAGCTACAAGACTAACCAGAATAACAAGTTCTAAGACAGATAGCCAATTAATAGACTTGAACTACAAATTTGAGAATATATTTTTGAGACCTGGCTGTAAAGCTGAACAAAACTAGAATGTAAAATTAGCCCATTATAGGTATGAAAACTGAGGAGGGTTATTTAAACACACACACACACACACACACACACACACACACACACACACACAAACAGTCAGTTCTAGTCAGGAGCTGTCCTAGAGTATAAGACAAAGCTGAGACTGAGGAAGCAAAAGTCAGCTCAACATTGGGAAGGAGAGTGGTCAGAACAGGGCCAGGCCTTGCCTGGAAGAAAAAGCTTTTTCAGTAACTCAGGGAGGAAGCCATGGTTCTGACCTGAGATACAGAGAAGCCACACTGAACAGTCAGTATTGGAACATGCAAGACGGTCAATGGTCGAACGGAAAGATTTGCCACTGCGGAAATGGGAGGAGTAGAGAAATGATGTTATCACCTTGTCTGGTCCTCAGGAGTGGCTGGAATATCAGTGATGTAGAAGGAAGAAAAGAAAAGTGATGTCAGGAGAGCCAGGACAACTAGGACCCCAAATTCCACCAAAGCAATTGATTCCAGGTAGACACTCGGGAATGTTAGGAAGCGGCAGGTGTCATTTTGAGCAGCAAACTTGATCACCGGGTCTGATCTCTACGTCTCCTTCAAGTTCAAGACTTTCAACCACAGGAGTCTTGACATTGCCCCTGTGCTCTAATATTGGAGTCAGTGTGACCTGGGATGACCTAGGCTTATTCTCCATCCCTGTCCTGCTTTATTTCTTATCATTTATTCTCGTGTTCTCCCCAGCACCATGGTGCTTTCCTCCTTTGTCTGTGGGTCTTGACTCCAGTCCTGTGCACATGTGTCTATTAGTGTCCATAACCCCCAGGTCAGCCTGGCCCATTACTGTCATATAGGACTCCCCCCCCCAAGAAAATCCTTGGCAATGTTGCTTCACAAAGGTCATGGTGAGAAGGTTCCTCCAGGTGGGCACCTGATTGTCTCCTCCAAATGCTGAAATTTATTTGATGCTCTGACTAGCCAAAATGCCACGCTACTTCTCCTCAATAGATTTTATTGTGCTGTCCCAAGGGAAGCCGACCACCACAATCTAGTTGAAGCTAGAAAATACAGGAAGAGGGTTTAAGCTTTTAAAAGGTCAAGAATGGATGGGGAGAAAAGAAGAAAACAGCAAATAAACTTAGAAGTCAGCACTATTTGCCCATAGGCTACCCACTGAGCCCTTCGGAGAGCAAGCCACTCAACAAAGGAAGTCATCATCTTATGGATAGTGCGTGACTCTATTGTTTTATTCTCAGGAAGGTTCTAGTATAAGGCTAAAAAAAAAAGATTTTCACTTATCCCTATCTAAGTTAAGGTCACTATTGCTGTGATGAAACACCATGCCCGAAAGCAACTTGGGGAGGGAAGGGTTTATTTGGCTTACTTATCCTGAGTCACTGTCCATTGAGGGAAGCCAAGGCAGGGACTCAAACAGAACAGGAACCTAGAGGCAGGAGTCCATGCAGAGGCCATGGAGGGGTGTTGTTTACTGGCTCGCTACCCATGACTTGCTTATCCTCATTTCTTAGAGAACCCAGGACCACCAACCCAGATGGCACCACCCACAATGGGTTGGGTCCGCCCCTACCAAACACTTAATTAAGAAAATGTCCTACAGGCCAGCCTACAGCTCAGTCTTAAGGAATCATTTTCTCAACTGAGACTCCCTCCTCTCTGATGACTCTAGCTTGTATCAAGTTGACATACAACTAGCCTGCACAATCCCTAAAATAGAGAAGAAAGAAGAGAGACACTGAGAGGGTTAAAAAGTAAGAGGCACTTGAAATGAATGACAGAAGTAAAATTAAAACTCAGTGTTTTGGGTCTCATTAGTACAACACATTTGAGTCTGAAAGTATTTATAAAGTCCTATCATAGCTGTGGGCTCTTTTCGGGATACATTTGGAATAAGAGCATGAGATGTGAAGCTCTCCATTTCAGGAGTTGAGCAGTCTGAACTGACAAAATGATGAGTGTGAGACTTGAAATTACAAAGCACTAGCGATCCATCTGGCCATAGCCTCTGGTTCCAGCACTGAAAGGCAGTACTTGGCTTCTTTTTGCATACCCCTCGGAAAGGCTTTCCACACTGCTGTGATAGAATAGATATGTGAGATCCTATACTCCAGATTCTCTGGTGAGTGCGACACTGTATGATAAAGAAAATGTAAAATTTGGAAATATGAACAAAGCTTCGGGAATATAAATTAGTATTTAACTGAACTTGGATAGCTCTGTTCTCCACAGTAATGAAAGACCTCTTAGTAGAAAATAAAAAATGCCAACTTTGGCAGACATCTACCTTCAACTAATCTTTTTTAAACTTAAGAGCTGAAATTACCTTTTTTTATTTAAATCACCATTTTGGCTGAAGTGGTAGATAGCCAAATGTGGCTATTGTAAGCAGGGAAATAGTTATGGGAAAATCTAGGGTTCCTTCAATAAAAGCAGGGCTGGGGAGCCTGATTTGGAAACCGAGAAGTGAACAACGGCTGCCAGTAGAAAGCAGGAATTTCATTTCAAATCATAAAGCAGTATCAACACCCCCTCCCCCCTCCCACACCCCCACCACACCCCCATCCCTGGCACAGGCTACCATCATTGTCGTACTGAGGTGAAAAGTTGACCCCATCTCCAGATTCTTATGTTACCATCCAAGGTGGAATGTTCCAGAGAAAATCATAAGTCTGAGACTAAGTCACACATAGTTCTTTAGCCCTGAACTGTGGGATCAAGACCAATCTGACTTCTTTATCTTCCAAAGCAGAAAGGTAGATTTCTTCCTAAACACAAACAATGGAGGAGCATCAAAGATAGAAGCCGGGGTCTTCATCCAAGCTCTGCCACTACAACCCAATACCTGAGAAAATGTGCTTAAAAGACGAAAAAGTGTGTTTGACTCATGGTTTTAGAGGTTTCCGTCAATGCTCATTTGGCCTATCACCAAGAAAGTATGGTGAAATGATTGATCACCTATGGAGGAGGAAAAATTAATGCAGGGAGGACTCTGATGCCCTCTTCAAGGAGATGCCTCCACTAACCTAGAAACCTTTCACTAGGGCTTATCTCTAGCGATAGATAATATTGACTGTCAACAGCATCCACTAACCTAGAATCCTTTCACTAGGTCTTATCTCCATGATGGGTAATATTGACTGTCAACTCCACTAACCTAGAATCCTTTCACTAGACTTTATCTCTAGTGATGGATAATATTGACTGTCAACTGGAGCTAAATCTAGATTCACCTGAGGGGTGGGCTTCTGGGCATGTCTGTGGGGGAGTGTCCTGTGTTCACTGGTGTGGGAAGAGCCACTTTAATTGTGGGCAGACTCCTTCTCTGAGCAGGGGATCCTGGGTGGAGAAAGAGAACTGAGCACTAGCATGTTCTCCTCTCACCGTGTCACGTGACCAGCTGCTTCCACTCCTGGTGCCTTTGACTTCCCTACCGTGAACCTTGAACTATGACCTAAATAAACTCTCTCACCCCCTGAAGGGCTTTTTTGTCAGAGTAATTTTTATCATAACCATAGGAAAAGGAACCTAGACACCTTCTAAAGGACCCAAGAACTCCACAGTTCAAAGGCTTGGATGAGAACAACCCTTTAACACATGGGCATTTGGGGGACATTTAAGATGCAAACTTAGCATGGGATGTGAACAGGAAAGTCATTAGGTACTCAACAGTGGAAAAAGATCGGGTGTGCATTGTGGCCCACCCTTCTGCTCCAGGGCTATTGTTTCTAACAGTAACTAGCTTTCCCTCCCACACCTAAGAGCACTCTCACACCTCAAAAAGAAATAATTAATTAAGCAGTGATTTCATCCCAGGTCTTACTAAGGATCTCTAAGTGTTGGACACTTTTCTCCATGGCTGAGATATATGGTCTAACTATAAATATAGCCACAAATAATAGATCCCATAAAATATGGGCGAGAGCAAGAAGAAAAGTCAGTTAAAATAGTTATGTCTTTATAAAGTTTACGGTTGAGTGAGATGGGAGCTATAGAGCTCATTTTTGTAAAGACACACAAAGCAATTGCTGTTTTTCTTTCTTTCTTTCTCCTCTTTGCATTCAATGGTTCCCTTAGTGCATTTAGCACAGGTTTTGTGGGGTTGGCCAAGACTAAATAACCAAGGGGGCTGAGATCCTGATGTCCCTGACTGAAGCCGAAGCCTGTTGCTCAATTCTGTAGCCTAGTCATGTCTCTTTGTCCCGCTAGCCCTGGAGTGTGATGATCTAGAAATGGTCACGTGGCAGTGTAGCAGCCAACTCGCTACAGTGATTTCTGAATCCAAGCCAGAACAGTCCCTATCTTGGAGCGAAAGAACATGATCCAGAGAAAAAATAACCATACATGTTATCAGGAGTAATTCCCTTTAGTCACTACAGCTGTGTAATTTGGACATTTTTGGTCTCAAAGGATGATAACAACAATCATCTCTATTGAAAAAAATATCTTTGGGTCAAACCACTTATATCATCATGCTGAAAATTATGGGGAAAATGCCTAGTTTTTGTGAGGATTTAGTGGAAAATCCCGTCTCTGCCACTCCTGGCTGTTCCCATCAGCACTGAAATCACACTCCAATTGTATGGTCACTTTTCAGAATCTCCATTTCCCATAAAATAGCTCTCTCTGGAAACAGTACTTCCTTTACTGACATATGTCTGAAGATCTTGGTGAAGAATAGGTTTTGAGACTACTTTGGGCATGTACTTGGGATGTAACGGAACAAGACCCTTAACAGACTGCTTTCTACTCCCTGTTGCCTGAAGTTTAAATACACTCCTGTAGTCTGATGTTAAAAAAAATGTTTTTATGTGGCTCAATCATGTGAGCCACTGTTGACACCAGATTTGGTTGACCAGCCAAACAAATTTTTGGAAACTTGTAGCTGCTCTGGATTGCTCTGAATGTAAAATGTAAAATACCTGGAAATGATCAAATTTTAAAAACCAGCCAGATGCATGGTTATGCTTTTCCCTATTGGTAAAGTACAAAATCATCCCCAGTCACACACCACCATTACACTTTTCTAAAACCTCAGCAAAGTCTGGCCATTCTTACAATTGAAATCTTTTTCAACATGCTGTGTGTGAGCTCGTGATCTATCCCTAGGACACGTTGGGACTGAACTAATTCTTCCCTTAAGTAAAGGAAGTATGAGACAAGTAGAAAACAAATTTCTTCTTTTAAGATGACTTCAGGTGAGATATCAGGAGTCTTCAAGAAAGAAAAGAACTGTCTAATGAGTTCAGCAAGAGGAAGACTGTTGCCTTTAGGAGGAAGAGACTTCCCATGGACTTTGGGAGTTGCTTAGATGCCCATCTTCCCAAAGTTCCATCCTACAACCCCGGATCCCACTCTCTTCTGATCAATGCCTGCATTTCCACGGAGGTGACATGGGTAGTGATGGGGTTATTCACTTGTACTTTGCTACAAACTCAGTTTGAGTTTTAGCTATTGCAGCCTTATGCTGAGAGAAAATGAATTCTTTCATCAGGGTTACAGGACACCCCTGAATTTCAGTCCATGGCTTAAACTCAGAAGTTTGCGATGTCAGACTTATCATTCCCTGCTTATGCCATTCAATGTTATCAGAAGCGTGCACCCATCAATTTTTAATATCTTTCATACTGTTTAGATGGCGGTGACAATGTAGTCAACCAAAGCCTTCTCCTCAATGAACCCTTGATTACAGATGTCCCTAGGTATTTAACTTGATATCTTATCACTGAAAGCTCTATACAACTCCATTTCTACCCAAGAAAAATAACAAGACTCTCATTTCTTTTATACCTCAAATTGAAAACCAGTCTTCAGTTCCTCATGTTTCCTTGAAATATTACCCAAAGCCTTACTTCCTTGTAGAAATCTATGAAAAACACAGCTAAGAGATAATATAGTTGCAAACACTAGCTCTGCCGTTCATCAGCCACGTGACTGGGATGGTCTGTCTCCTTGGGTTTTCATGGGAAGTCACTTTAGAAGAAAAAGGTTATATGCAGCAAACAAAACTAAGGTTTTTACTACAGAGTCTAAGAGCTGTGAAAGCCACCAGAATCTATTAGGTTGGATTTGGTAATGAGCTACATTAATATATCAGGGCAAAGCTAATTTGGACAATAGCAGCAGTGGAGAGATCTGACATGCCCACATAGCGTATCAGCCTGTCGAAAAAAATAACCTTTTTGCTTTTAGCTATAAGATCACCTTTTTCCATTCCTCCGTTTAGATTGTAGATGGTATTTATATCCTTGACATTGGGGAAATCAAAGGTTGTCAGGAAGGGAGCTGTTATTGTCAGCCTTAATTGTCAATTTGACATAGCCTAGAGTCATCTGAGAGGAGAAACCCCAGCTGACAAATTGCCTGGATCAGATGGCTCTGTGAGCCGTTGGATGGATTGCTAATTGATAGAGGAGGACCCAGTGCACTGTCAGCTGGAGTACCATTCCTAGGCGGGTAGTCCTGGGCTCAATAGAAAAGCTAGAGAAGCATGAGTGAGGAGTGAGCCAGGGGGCGAGTCCCAATGTTCCTCCACAGTTTCTGCTTCCAGTTCCTGCCTTGCCATCTCTGGGTGAAGGACTGTGACCTGGAAGTGCAAACCAAATAAACCCCTTCCTCCTCAAGTTATCTTTGGCCAGAGTGTTTCCTCAGAGCAACAGAACAGAAATAGGGATCTCCTTGAAATTGACACATTCCCTCCTAGAGGGGGCCAAGACGCTCATAAGACTCAGGAAGCTACTGAAATGTGTAGACTCGGGTTTGATTCCTGGAACCCATACAGTGAAGAAGAAAACCAACCCCCTCAAGTTATTTTCTGAGTCTACTCACATACCATGGTTTATGTCACATACATACACACACTCACATAAATAAATAAGTGAACTAATTAATTTAGAAAATTAGGTATAAATACCACTATCATGTTTATGCATGAAGTTTTATAAATAGACAGGTGAAAGACAGACAGACAATAGATGAAATTTCACAACATAAATAGAGAATATTATTTACCTCCAGGGTTTATTCATCCAAGAACAGGTATGTATTTGCTCAATGGATAATAAACACTATCAAGACCACAAAAAAATTAGATTTGGTTATTTCAGCTTTCGAATTCTAGGGGTTAATTTTATACAATGGTGTGGCTCATTATTGTCCCGTTCTTTGGTCTGATATGAGATGTTATGGAAGGCATATTATTCAATGTCATTAGCATAATCATCTGGCCTTAGATAAAGCACATGACTTTAACATGGGTGATCCTCATGCAGTTGGCTGAAGGGTATCAGAAGAAAGACAAATCTGAGCAGGAAGAAATTCTGCCTTTAGACGGCAACACAGGAATCCTGCCTGAGTCTCTAGTCCCCTGCCTTTCCCTGCAATCTCAACTCAAGCCAGCTGCATCAACTGAATCGCCAGCCACACAGCCTCCCTTACGGAGTTAGGGCTTGCCAGTTTCAGAAGCCCATGAGTCAATCCCTGAACACAAATCTCCATCTACAGATTGCATCCTATTGATTCTGCATCTTTGCAGAGTGGGATACATGCATTTCCCAGCTGTGGGGATGAAAGAGGAAAGTTAAATAACAGCATAAGGCGACAGAATGCTTCCCAAATAAATCATCTAAACAGTAGCTGTCAGATGGTACTATAGGCCCACATGTTGAGAGAAAGAGGGGCCACCATGGGCTAACAATCAGAGAGATAGCCCAAGCACGGGAGACTTTTACCATTGCAATTTGAGACTTTTAAGAATTGTACAAGTAGGGGCTGGAGAGACGGCTCAGAAGTTAAGAGCACTGGCTGCTCTTCCAGAGGTCCTGAGCAGTTCCCAGCACCCACATGGTGGCTCACAATCATCTATAATGGGATCTGATGTCCTCTTCTGTCATGCAGGCATACATGCAAATAGAGCACTTATATACATAAAATACATAGATAAATCAATCTAAAAGAAAAAAGAATTGTGCAACTAACTTGATAACATCCCAGAATCACCTTTTTTCAAATCACATCCCCCATTTGGTTTGTTTCAACTTTTAATGAAGTATGTGTCTGTGGAGATGGGAAAGAAAGGATGGCCTACTTAAACTCGGGAAAACTACTTTTGCAAGTTGATCAGAAATCTATTTGGAAAAAAAAAAATCTTGTTACCGTGTCTCAAGACTACGTTTGTCAGAACCCGAAGCACCCCAATCTAAATCAGGACAGAAAACTGGATTTCCAAGTCACAGAAAAAGGCCGTGTGATTTGCTTCATTAGAGAGGCAATTTTAACACGATTTTAAAACGACATTTTTAAAAGGCTAACTTGTCTCATTTTTCCATTTCCTACACCCACACTCTCCTCTACAAAACATGTTCAAATTTAGCCAGCTTGGCTGTGCCCCCTCCATATCACAGCAGACAAATTGAGGTTTGTGATTACTCAGTCCTAATCAGTTAGTTGTAGTTCTGTACAGCCCAGAAGGTAAGATTTATCATGCAGCAAGGGATGTTATAAAAGGGATTGTTGTTGAGAAGCACACAAAGAACATCTAAAACTCGGCAATAATATATATGACCTTAACAAACACCTCACCGGAGAAGGAAAAGATGTCAAGTAAACATACAGCAGCCTGTGTTCTCATGGGGCTGCAAACTAAAGTACCAGTGAGCCCACCTCCCAGAAAGGTCAAAATCCTGACCATCAACCACACCAAATCAATGGTGGGGATGCGGAACACAAAGGGGTCTCATTCTCTACTTGTAGAGATACAAATGGTGCAAGCGTTTTGGAAGACTATTCCCAGTTACCTATAAAATGAAACATTTCTTGTCATTTAACTCATCAATTCTACTTCTTTGTAGTTCCCCTAAATAAACTGAAAATTTGTCTGCACAAGAAAGTGAGTATGTGTGAATGTTTGTAGCAGCTTTACTCATAATTACCAAAACTTGGAAGTCACCAAGTGTTCCATCAGTTAATGAGTGAATAAATAAACACCCAGACAAAGGAACATTATTCTACACCAAAAAGATTGAGCTCGCAACTGTGGAAAGGAGGCTGCATATCCTACCATGTAAATACTGCTATTTGCATATGCTAATTCATGATCATTGGCTACTATCTGAGTCCAGGGGGAACCAAGAACATCTCAAAACAAAAGCCAGAGCCTGAGCAGGGCTACAAGCCACTGAAGAACCAATTTGGCTTGAACAAGTGATCTCAGACCATGGAGAGTATGACCTCGAGGAGAAGTTGAAATAGTCAATAACACAAGCAAAAATGAGGGTGAGTGTGTAATGTTGGTTATGAGTACGGCCATCAGTGTCTGCAAAAGGAGAACAAGACATGCTTTCCTGGGAGATGATCAGAAAAACAGAGGAGGAGTGGGACAGAGACAGATGGAAAGAAACTAATGTAGAACACTAAGGAAACAGAATGAGACAGAGTCAGTATTTGGTGACATACAGAGTCACCAAGATTGGGGGCCAGCCTTTGATAAGCATTTTAGGGTCAGAAAGTGGATTCTGTGGCACTAAGAGTGGAAGCCCTTCCTTCTGGAAGACACACAGAAAGAGGCAGAAGAGGCCGTGGTGGAAGCAAAGCTGACTCTAATGAGGCTTGGAGAAGGTGTGTGCTGGGAGAATAGGAGCTTGAACTCTGATTGTGCCGAGCCTAACAATACTGACGCTAGCTAGGGCAGTGGCAACAGCAATACACGGGACAATGCTAGCCATTCGGAACCAGTGAAGGATTCCCAGAGAAGAGCGGTGTGCGCCATAGTTTTATGTCAACTTGGCATAAGCAAAAGTCATCTTAGAGGCGAGAACCTCAAAAAAGACCATGCCTCCATCAGGCAAGCCTGTGGGGCATTTTCTTAATTAGTGACTGATGGGGGAGGGCCCTTCCCATTGCAGGTTGTGTTACCCCTGGACTGGTGGTCCTGGGTTCCATAAGAAATCAGGCTGAGCATGCCATGGGAGCAAGCCTGTAAGCGTAGCCTCTCTGTGGCCTCTGCATCAGCTCCTGCCTCCAGGCTCCTGCCCTACGTGAGTTCCTGCCCTCACGGCTTTTGATGATGAACTGTTCTATGGAACTGTAAGTGGAATAAACCCTTTCCTCCCCAAGTTGTTTTTGGTCATGGTGGTTTTTCACAGCAATAGTAACCCAAACTAAGACAAGTAGGGAGCTGAAGACTGGAATGCGGATCATCTGGAGACCAAAATCTTCACTGCCTGTAAAGGGTCTTCAGTGTCTCTGCCTGGAAGGTCGTGGCAGTCAGTATTGGTCAGAGAGTTGACTTTGCTCTTCTGTCAGGGAAGACACATTCTTCCATGGAGAGCCATTGATCTCATCTGGATCTATGCTTGACTCCTCCGACAGGCAAGTCTCTCATGTTCAGTAACTCCCAGCAGAGTGCCACGTCAACACCTGCTTCCAAGAACATGCATAAATGGAGGCGGAGCTTTCTGTCCTGCATGCCTGATTATATTTGGAGGTCACTTCCCAAATTGCTTGGCCAGTGGCTCAGGCTTATTACCATCTAGCTCTTACATCTAAACTAACCCATTTCTATTAATTTATGCATCGCCACGTGGCCTGTGGCTTACCGGTGCCCTGGCATCTTGCTCCTTGGCAGCTGGCTAGTGTCTGCCCTGACTCCACCACCCTCCTTCATCTCTGGCTTCAGTTTGATTGTACCACCTAACCTTATTCTGCTTTGCCATTGGCCAAACAGCTTTATTATCAACCAATGAGAGCAACACATATTCACAGTGTACAGAATCCCACAGGAAACATGCTTTCTCGTAGCTTGGTGAGCACATTAGGGAAAGGATTTGGTGACATCAGTGAAGCTAATGGTGCAGAACCTCAGGCTCCCACACCTTAGAGCAGTGCAAGCCTGTCTCAGTCAACAGATGAGCATTCTTAATCTAGAAGCAGCTCCCTCTTCTGGGATGTGGGTTAAACCACACCTTGCCGTCATGGGTGCAGTGTGATCTGAGGAGCCCAGACGATGTCACAATTTACACCTGGCCCTTACAACGTACCAGGTTTTACTCTAGCCTCCTCCTTCAAGGGCAACCACCTGCAGCAGAACCTCAGCCTCCCCTTCTTCTTTGTCAAGAAAGTCCACCTTGGATCCATACGTGTTTCCTATGTCATTAGCCAGTCAGCCCACCATTAGCTCGCTCAGCAGACAGGGAAAGGGTTTCTGACTGCCCAGACCCTTGTTCTGCCTGGGGAGACGCCTGGCTTAGCAGATATCCCGGCTCAGTCTGTAGCTTGGAGCAGTCTGGGCCAGAGCCTGTCCTTTTAGAGTAGGTGTTCGCACCAAGCATCTCCTCCAGCCACACCATGCTCCTGGTAATCTGAATGAATCTACCATTCTATCTAACCAGTCAGCAGTCTGGTTGGCCCAATGCTATCAACCTATAACTCCCAAATGATGCCCAGGGCCCTCTGTATGAACAGAGATTCACAGAGACTCAACAGTAACCCAGCTCCATCTATTAATTATCCCCAAAGGGATTGATTTTGGGGGGGGACCAACAGCTTCAGTTCTGTGCACACCACCCTGGGACAGAGCACATCATCTGTTGATGGTGCTATGGTCCCTGTAGTGAAATGTGACTTGCTTTCTACTTTTGATATCCTTTCTGCTCTCAGTGAATAAAGGTCTGCAACTTCCTTACTGATAACAACAACCAAGAATCAGCCTCTATATGGTCTGAGGCCCAGTGAGGAGATTCCAGGTCTGACCACCACAAATACAGCATCATGTTGTCTATAATGCAGAACACCCTCTCAATAGCAACATCGGCATATGTTTTAATGCAAACATTTCAATAGAAACAGGAAGTACTCTCTTCCCCAGTGTAGAGGGAGTAGTGTTTTTCTCTAGAACTTTCTATACCATGTCTGACACAGTCTCTGCTCCTCCTCCAGGGGTCAGTTTCCTCCAGTCTCAACAGTGGCCATGCTGTGGACCTCAATCTTGGCAGAAATTCTATCTCAATCTCAACTCTAAAGAGTCACTATGACTTGAGAGACATCTCTTCCCTCTGTCCTCCTGGAAGTCTGCTATTGTTGCCTACCCTGTATTGCATGACTCCAGGGCTGCTACATGTTTACATGCTACAAAAATATAGTTAGGAGGTCCCACAGATGCCTCAGACAAGGTTCCTG